>CADEPD010076803.1:0-16083 GCA_902829195.1 Fraxinus dipetala | reverse complement strand
CTTAAATTGCATTTCAGTCATAATTTAGTCTTCAATTCAAATAATCAAATATTGAGTTTTATAGATTCGATTAAGGTCTAGATTATAGAAATTGAACTAAATCAATCATCGTGGGACGATACTCAAAATTTTATAATTTTCACTTTATTACTTGTTAACGAACCATGCACTTGCGGTGATTTACAAAGCGAACATATTTTCGTGAACAAAAGCCGTGATGAGGAGACGATTTGTTCCACGCCATTACTACAGAGAGTTGTTCAAAAAATTGCGAAGTCTTACACAAGGTAATCGGAGCGTGGAGAATTATTAAAAGGAAATGGAAAACGCTATGATTCGAGCAAATGTAGAGGAGGACCGAGAAGCTACCATGGCTAGAATCTTTGTTGGTTTAAATCGTGAATTTACTAATTCGGTGGAACTGCAACATTATGTGGAGTTGGAAGATATGGTACACATGGCTATCAAAATTGAAAACCAACTTAAGAGGAAGGGCAACAAAACATGGCAAGACTCTAACTGGGGTTCATCTTGGAGGTCGAATTTTGTGAAGAAAGTAGAGAAACAAACCACAGCCAAGCCCAAAATCGAGCAAAAGCAAGGAATGTCCAGCCATGGAAATCAAGGTAAAACTGATCCTCTTGCCACTCGAAATCGTGATATTAAGTGTTTTAAATGCCAAGGCAAGGTCACATAGCGAGCCAATGTCCGAACAAAAGAGTTATGGTATTGCGAGATAATGGAGAAGTTAAAACTGGGGCGAAAAAGACCCCGAATCTATGCCACCATTGGTGGATGCAGGTGATGAGGAATACGCTGCCTAAGGAAAATTGTTGGTTGCAAGGAAAGCTCTAAGTGTGGAGGTCAAAGAAGATGACGAAGTGCAGTGGGAAAACATCTTTCATGCTAGATGCTATGTGCAAAACAAGGTACGTAGTGTGATTATTAATGGAAGGAGTTGTACTAATGTTGCTAGCACAACGATGGTTGAGAAATTAGGGATGCCAACAATTAAACATTCCCGACCTTACAAGTTGCAATGGCTCAATGATAGTGGTGAGGTGAGGGTGAACAAATAAGTGTTAAGTTTTGTACTATTTAGTTCCGACGAAAGTTGGGCACTTGTTACTAGGCCAACCATGGCAGTTTGAACGGCATATTAAGCATGATGGCTTCACCAACAAATACTCGTTTGTGCTTAATCAAAGGACAATCACTCTAGTTCTATTGACACCAAAGCAGGTTTACGAAGATCAAGTGAGGTTACAAAAAGAGGTTGATCAAAAGAAAGAGAGTGAGAAAAAGAAAACAAGTGAAAAAAAAATAATAATAAGGGAGGCCGAGAAAATTGAGAGAGAAAACAAGAGAGCAAATTTCGCCACTGAGAGAAAAACAAATTTCTATGCAAAAGCACGTGAAATAAAAAGAGCGATGTTTTCAAATCAGCCAATGATTGTACCTTTGTACAAAGAGGCGTTAATCACTAACGAGCCTGTCGCATCTTTGCCTAGTTTTGTTGTTTTTCTTTTGCAGGAGTTTGATGATGTCTTTCTCGAGGAGATTCCACATGGTTTATCCCCTATTCGAGGAATTGAACATCAAATCGATTTTGTACTCAGTGCTTCCATTCCAAATCGACCAGCGTATCGAAGCAATCCTGAGAGACAAAAGAACTACAGAAGCAGGTTAGTGAATTGATGGAAAAGGGATATGTGAGAGAAAGCATGAGTCTGTGTGTCGTTCCAATGATTTTGGTTCCTAAAAAGGATGGGATGTGGAGAATGTGCATTGATTGTCGAGTACTCAACAATATAATGGTAAAGTATCAACACCATATTCCTCGTTTAGATGACATGTTAGATGAATTGCATGGTGCTTGTGTATTTTCTATGATTGATTTATAGAGTGGGTATTATCAAATAAGGATGAAAGAGGGCGATGAACGGAAAACTGCTTTTAAAATGAAACATGGTGTGTATGAGTGGTTAGTCATACCATTTGGATTAACTAATGCACAGAGTACCTTCATGCAATTAATGAACCATGTCTTGTGTGCTTTCATAGGCAAATTTGTTGTTTATTTTGATGATATTCTCATTTATAGTAAAAACTTGGATGATCATGTTTGCATTTAAAGTCAATTTTGGATGTACTTGGAAAAGAAAAAGTTATTTGCTAACTTAAAGAAGTGCACCTTTTGCACCGATAAGCTTGTGTTTCATGTTCGTAGTTTTCATGGACTCGCTTGTTTTTACAGGAGGTTCATGACAGACTTGAAATAAGCAGGTGGAATTTATTGAGACATTTCCATATGTCATCCGATACAAGCAAGGTAAGAAAAATATCGCTATAGATGCATTTTCTCGAAAGTACGTATTATTTCTACTCTTGACGCAAAATTACTTGGTTTTGAGAGCATTAAAGAATTGTATCCTTTAGACCACGATTTTTGTAACGGGTTTCGAAATTGTGAGAAAAATGCAGCATGTAAGTTCTTTAGGCTCAAGGGTTTCTTGTTTCGGGAGACAAGTTGCATCTGCCGAGTTGTTCTTTGTGAGATTCGTTAGTCAGGAAATCTCATAGTGGAGGTTTAATGGGACACTTCGGAGTTGCTAAGGCCATAGCCATTTTGCAAGAACACTTTTATTGGCCACACATGAAAAGGGATGTTGAGAAAATTTGTGGTAGATGTGTCACATGTAGGCAAGCAAAATCCCGGGTGCAACCCCTTGGTTTATACACGCCATTGCCCATTCCTAGTGAGCTTTGGATCGATATTTCAATGGACTTTGTGTTAGGTTTACCTAGGTCTAAAGGTGGCCGAGATTCAATTTGTGTGATTGCAGATAGATTTTCTAAGATGACACATTTTATTCCATGTCACAAAACTGATGATGCTTCCCATGTTGCTAATTTGTTCTTTAGAGAAATTGTAAGATTACATGGTATGCCTAGAACAATAGTTTCAGTTAGAGATGCTAAGTTCTTGAGTTACTTTTGGAAAAACTTTGTGGTGTAAGTTAGGGACTAAACTATTATTTTCTACTACTTGTCACCCACAAACTGATGGTCAAACCGAAGTTGTTGAGGGCTATTATTAAAAAGAACATCAAAACTTGGGAAGTGTGTTTACCAGACGTTGAGTTTGCATATAATCGTATTGTTCATTCTACTACTAACTTTTCACCATTTGAAATTATTTATGGTTTAAATCCTTTAACTCCATTAGATTTAACACCATTACCTTTGTCTGAACGTGCTAACTTGGATGGAAAGAAAAATGCTGAATTTGTTAGGTTGATACATGAGAAGGCGAGACTCAACGTTGAGTGCAAAACAAGCTAACAAAGGGCGCCAAAAGCTGATTTTTGAACCCAATTGGGTTTGGTTGCACATGAGGAAAGAGAGATTTCCAACACAAAGGCATTCTAAGTTGCTTCATAGAGGAGATGGACCTTTTCAAGTCCTTGAGCGTATTAATGCATACAAGTTGGATTTTCCAGGTATCTTTAATGCAACTTTCAATGTTACTAATTTAAGTCCTTTTGATGTAGGTGATTTGAGTATAAATCCTTTTCAAGATGAGGGGAATGATGAGGGCATGACTAACCAATGGAATGCAGATCCTATTCAAGTTCCAATTGGCTCCAAGAGGTCGAGCTAAAAGGTTCAAGGAAACTCGCAATGGGCTGATTCAAAACATTTGGACTGAGACGAATTCTTGGAAGCCCAAGGAAGATGTTCCACGTGCCCCACAAGGATGGTACAATGATTGCAATTCCTCCAATGACTATACCACTTCAAACTAATCCAATTCCACGTATAGAGAAGCCGGAGAAATTCAGCAGAGTGGATTTCAAGAGATGGTAACAAAAGATGTTGTTCTATCTCACCACCTTGAATTTGGCAAGGTTCCTTACCGAAGACCTTCTTGCCGTACAAGGAGGAGGGAATACTCACATGTTGATTATCACATTGGATGCATGAAAACACTCGGACTTTTTATACAAATTTATATCCTAAATGGATTGAATAATACACTATACGGACTGTATAGTGCTATGAAATCTGCAAATGAACTTTGAAAATCTTTGGAGAAAAAATACAAACGGAAGATGCTGACTTGAAAAAATTCATTGTTGGAAAGTTCCTTCATTACAAGACGATAGACTCTAGTCAAGTCCAAAAACTACAAGTTCTTTTACATGTCATAATGTCGAGAATATGAAATTAAGTGAATCATTCCAAGTTGCTGCTATCATTGAGAAACTCCATCCTTTATGGAGAGATTTTAAAAAATAACTCAAGCATAGGTGAAATGAGATGAACTTGGAAGAACTTATTGTCCAACTAAGGATAAAAGAAGACAACAGAAAGACTGAAACAAATTCTAGTGTTTAATTTGGAAAAGCCAAAGCTAACTTGGCGAAATCTGGTTCAAGGATCAACAAGAAATGCAGTCTTGGGTGCTGCACCAAAGAGAGACAATACCAAGAATGCTAAGAAATTCAAAGAAGAACGCACAAGCAAATGTGATCGAATGAGACATATTATCTGAAGGGATATAAGAGATGAACTTGTTTGTGGTTGTTTGAAAATATAACAAAGTTGAAAATCCAAGAGAATGGTGGGTTGATACTGGTGCTACCCACAATATTTGTACTGATAGGGTGTTATTCTCAAACTGCAAATAACTCAATGGAGAACAACTTTTCATGAAAAAATCTGTTAATTCTAAAGTTGAAGGACAAAAGAAAATTACATTGAAGATGACTTCCGGCAAAGAGCTCGTCCTCAACAATATCCTAAATGTATCGAACATTCGCAATAACCTTATATCCGGGTCTCCACTTAGAAATGACTTTAAGTTAGTTTTTGTGTCTGATAAACTTGTACTTACTAAGAATGAGTTCTATGTGAAAGAGGGATACCTTTGTGATGGAATGTTCTAAATGAACCGTTTTACACTATTGTACCCAAATCAAGTAATATGAATAAAACTTTAAATTCTGTTTATATGCTTGACTCTTGTTTATGGTATAGTAGATTAGGACATGCAAATTTTAAATCCATGCGTCAACTTATGGATTTAAGTTTGATACCATCATTAAAATTTGATCCTAATCCATAAATGTGAAATTTGTGTTGAGACAAAATTGATCAAAACACCATTTCTTTCAGTTCAAAGGAACATTACACCTTTAAAATTAATGCGATATATGTGATTTGAATTTGTGCAAATTAAAGGTGAAAAAAAGTATTTCATTATTTTTATTGATGATTGCACAAAATATTGTTGTCTGTTTGCTAAAATGTAAAGATGAGGCTTTAAACATTTTCAAACTTTATAAGACGAAAGTTAAAAATCAACTTAGTAAACGAATAAAAAATATTCGAAGTAATAGAGGAGGAAAATACGGGACACCGTTTAAAAAATTCTATTTAGAACATGACATTATTCATCAAATAACAACACCTTGCTCACCTTAATGAAAAGGTGGTGTTGAACGCAAAAATAAAACTCTTAAAGAGATGATGATTGTGATATTGATAAGTTCAGGCATACTCCAAAACATGTGGAGGGAAGCTATACTTTCAACAATTGTTATTATTAACAAAATACCTCAAAAGAAAATAGATGAAACTCCATATGAATTATAGAATGATCATTAGCTTTCTTATAAACACTTAAAAAAGTGTGAGGGATTGTTGGAAAATTGTTAATTAAAAACTGATTTTGATCAATATTTGACCAAATATTTCAATAGGTTGAGCTCAAATTTGGTGAGAAATGGCGTTGAACTACTCGTCGAGTAGATGAGTTTGGTATATTTGAAAGTCGAAAACTATTTTTGGATGAATGAGAAAATAGTGAATAAGGTAGGGTTGAAAAGAATAAGTTTTGAATGAAAAACGAAAAATTCAAAACACTACACTACCACTCGAGCAAACTCTTGGCGCTCAGCGAGTGACGGAGTTATTGCTATGGGCACTTAGCGGCTAAGCAGCGATTAGCGAACCTGTGCAACTTTTCGAGAACATATTAAATTTTGGATTGTATCTTTTCTTGTGCTATTATTTCAACATCTATAAATTGGACCCCTCCATGATGGTTTCATTCACTCCAATTACATGCAATCACTCATACGTATAAATTCTCCTAAAATTTCTGTATCAAAATTGTTCTTCATTTTCATACAAAAAGGAGTTCAAAACAATATTTGATTTGCCGTTTCTTGTGATTTGAAGTGTTGTCATCACAAGAAGTTGATTGTTGTATCTTGGGAGACAATTGTCAATCCATCATCAGCACCTGTGCACGGTAAATTCAACTAACTTAATGACAAAGAGTTCAACTCTTGTCTCGATCTTTTGAATTCCATTTTTTTTTAATTTTGTTCTAATTTGTATCCATCTTCCGTGTAGGTTTTATTATTTCTTGCATTTAAAGAAATCAATTTATCAAAATTATTATTAACATAATATACATAGATTTGGTGTGCGAGACCAGAAAAGGTTGGAAAGAAAAACAACAGCGAGCTTCTTTTCATTGGGCTTTTTTCCTTCTCTTTTTGGAAAAAAATCCCACATATTCTTAAAATCTTTTACGAAATGACAGGTTTAGTGTTTACCCTTAGAATATCATCTTCTGTAAGCTCCTACTCCTCCACATGACTTAAAGCTGTCTCATCCATTTTTTCTAAACTAATTTTTTCTTAAATTTATTTTCAACCACATATTCATGGAATAAAATATTTTGCACGTAAACTCAATTTTTTTTTCTTACTTTTCAATCACACATCCTCCAAAAAAATCATTTTTTTCAAAACTCATTTTCCTTATAAACTCTTTTTAATGGCTACCAAACACTAAACGTGTTCCTTCTTCTATCTAGTCTCAAGAGTAACAAAGACTCATTTGTGGCAGCAAGGTCATACTATTATTTAATAAATAAAAATATATTTTACTTTATAAGATCATGTGATAGTAATTTTACTCTCACGTAAAATGGTGCTTGCTCGGTGAAATTTCATTAGCATACGTAATCATTAACTAGTAATATTTAAAAGTGAGTTTAGAGTATTGTTTTCATGAGAAATTGACTTCAATTTGAGTTTATCAATTCACGATCAAATACGAACATAACAAAATCAACTGATTTATGTTAACTGCAACAATTATACTACTACCTAAATGCTCGTGAAGATGATTTTTGAAAAGGTAAATATGAAAAATGGATTAGGAATCCAACTTCACCATTAATCTAATTCCCAACTCCCAACCTCTATTTTTTAAATCTAATTTGTATATAACTGGCAATTGATATTCCTATCTTTTTCAACAATCTATCCAGAGCAAGGTTAAATCTAATTATAAATACGACCCAAAATATTCGTATCCTTGATTCGAATACCTAAAAATGCATTAATCCACAAGATTACCTATTTTGATTACATAAGGCATAGAACAATTACCCCTAATGTCTATAAGACCTTATGTTTAGAATCACAATGTCCCAAACCTATTTCGAACCTCCCAAAATGTAATGGTGATCAAGCATTTAATTAATTAATATAAATGTGACAACAATCAATCAACACAAGCGATACTTAAAAATGAGGTCTGTGCATAAAAATAGTTAATCAAGATTTACATCTCAATCCTAACAAGAATTTAGCCTAGCATTCTAATTATACAAAAAATATAGTTGCAGAGAGATGAAAGAGAATCAATTTCGCGTCCATTGAATTCTTTCAATTGAGTCTTCAATTAATTAAAATTTTTCTTTTGCTTTTGATCTTCAATTCTAAACTACAAATCTTCAAGCAATGCTTGATGCGGTGTAACTCTATTCCTAGCCTTCTCCTTCATGTTATGATTCAAGAATATCGAATTTTACCTCCCATGTTAGGTTAAAGCCGTGGCCAGTTACATTTACAGAGTTCAAGTTAATTTAGGAAACAAGACTTTTGCTGATGGAGTGCACTGTGCGATCTCATAGTAGAAGTAGCTTCGATCATACATACCATAGATTTTACATTCTGCTTTCGCAACTCTTGTCATTGCGATAGCAAATAGATCACAAGGCACAATCCTTTTGCCCTTTTTTCCTTGCATTTTGATACTCGTTTTTAATTTTCCATTAAGCTCATGACCTTCATAATTGTAATTTAAGCCCTATATCTCCCAAATCAAGTCAAAGTGGTCCACATTCTCTGAATTATGCACAAATCAAAAGCTGTCTAACATTGAGGTTTATTATTATTTTTAATTACGTAAACAAATGATATTTATACAAGATAAAGTAATAATTCCCTAAAGCACTATCAATTATCCAATTTTATAGCCTAAACAAGCCATTGTTCGTTCTCTATTATTTTCAAAATACATTTTTTTTCTTTCTTATTTCAACTACATTTTTCAATAAATTAATATTACACGTTTTGTATCCAACCTTGTAATGCCGCAAACCAAAAAGCAGACTAATTAATTTTTGGCATTCGTCCTTAATCATTTGAAATAAAATTGTATTTTAATTTATTTAACAATAGTTCAATATTGTGGAATAAATAGCCGTACTATTAAGTATCGGATAAATTTAGCGACTTTTGTTCTTTTGACCCTTATCTCGAAATAAAAAGGGATTATAAACAATTTAATAAATACATCATATTTTAATTAAATTAAAGGTAATTACTCTTAAATAATTGTCACATTTACTTCCCTAAAATTTTCATCATAGTCGTATAGTTAACCTTTTATAAACTCGCAAATTTTATTTTTAACCAAGATTTTCATCAAAAATGTCGTTTATGTGCTTTAAATTTTAAAATTTTCATCAGTCTTCTGGATTTTCTTTGCTTGTATATATGAGGTGCAAATAAGACTTTTTACTCTATCTTAACAAATTTGACAAAAAATCATCAACAAAGATAAATTTTATTAATTTAAGTAGAAGAATATAAGTAGGAAAGATAAATGTAATTATGAGTAAAAGTTATGGACATTTTGTAACGTCTCGAAAATTCATCCAATTATTATATCAATTTCATCCAATTAATTACTTTCAGTCAAATAAAAGTTGGTCTGGTGTCAAAAATTGTAGAATTACAATTTTGAAATCTTATTTTGTGTAGCCATCTTTGATTTGATCATTTGGTAAAGGGTAATTGGCAAAAAACTCCTCCAACCTTCGTCTCTATTATGGAATACTTTCCTAATCCCTTCAGATTGGCAGAAAATGCCCCCTAAAAATGATATTTTAAGTACGGAAAACAACATTTTCTTCCAGTTTCTCGATAAAATCTTGTGAAATTGACTAATATACCATAATCTTTAAAGGAAACAAAAATAAAAATAATAATAAATTAATTGATACCATAGTCTCAGCTTTTTCAATAAACTGCAAATGAATCCCAAAACAATTAAAAATTTAAAATTAAAAAATCCCTTCTCTCCCACCGGTACTACCCCCTTCTTCCACTACCACTCAAGCTAGCTACATCTACACTCTTCCTGAGTCCAAGATGACCCTTCATCCTTACCATTCTCAACATCATCCTTACAAGTTGGCATAGTTATCTTCTTCAAATGATGCTCAATTACTGGAATATGGAGTTATAGTCATTCTTAATTTGACACTGTTTGGTAAAAAATAATGATTTGATTGCGTCTTCTAGGGCTATTGAACCTTTAGTCCACACGTTGAAGTTGGTAACTTCAACTGCTCGAGAAAATGCGGCTTGAGATCTATTTCGGCTCTCCCATATCGAAAAGAATAAAATCGCTACGTTCTGTGAAGGAGAACAAAATTAGGGTTTTTTAGGCAGGATTATGAAGCTTCTGGTGGAATTAATGGCAAATTTTAGGTCGAACATGGTAGATAAATCGGTGTACATGTTGAGCCTACTGGTGTCAACGCCAGAAGCTAGGGAGACGGTTGTGGAGGGAGGTAGAATTCCTGTATTGGTAACGGCAAAATGAGATTGTTGTAGGCATATTATTGCAATTATGTGAAGATAGCTTGACATACAGGACTACTGTGGCTTGCGAAGGAGCGATTCCGCCTATGGTGGTGGTAGTGGTGGGTAGAAGGAAGATTCAGCTAGGTAGGAGAGAAATCATTTTTATTTTATTTTTTATTTTAACTTTTTAATTATTTATTTAGGACTCATTTGCATTTTTTTTATTTTTTTATTTTATTTAAAGAAAATGGTATATTTATCATTTCAAGATGAAATATTTACATTTTGCACAACTTTTTGTTTGCTGTATTAAATCATGCTTCCTCCTCGTGATATGTAATTTCTCCCAAGGAGCTATTTCATATCCTCACAGATACTTTTGGTACTTGAATCATACTTATAATAATAAACTAATATAGTTAACATAAGTTGTGATTTTATGGATATCTAATTTATAATCTATTTGAAAACTTATGATGTTGAAATTGTTAATGTGGATCAAAAGATCAAAATGGTGGAAAAGCTTGATGGGCATGTCATGCGTTGTGCGTGTAATCAAAATGGTAACCATGCTGATAAGTGTGTTTTATACACTTATTCGGTTATATTACTAAATTTTTATTTCTTCAAAGCATTGAATTCTATTTAAATTGGGTTAATTTTCATTTGTTTTAATGTTGGATCTGTATCTAAACAATTGGAAAAAAAGAAAGAAAGAAAGAAAGAAAGATGAATTGATGATTGGATGGAAGTATTGGGGACTAATATGCACTTGAATAAAAGTTGAAGGATCAAAATTGAAATAACTTGAAGGCAGGGGTCAAATATTAAGGAAAGAATAAAGAAGAAGACAAAGTGCAATAATTGAAAGATAGTATAATTGGGCGACTATCCAATTAAAATAATTGGGCGATCGCTTGACTTGAAAATTCAATAACATAAGCAAAACAAGATGCCTAGGTGACCGTCGAGTTTTGCCTGGGCACCAATACGTGGCCAGAATGCCCTTTTTTTGTTTTGAATTCTATTCCTAATGGCGATCTCCATTTCTCTCTATATATTAATATTTCATATGAGACCAAAACCACTAAAGAAGAACTATGTTTAAATGAGCTCATTAAATAATTGTTTGTTCTCAAATAAATTGTAGCTCAACTCCAAACAGAACATGGTTTGACAACCTGCCGTATCTTAAGATTGGAATTGAACACAATAAATAATTTCAACATTACAAAATCAAATCAACATCCATCCGTTACATGCAAAACTTGATGTATGTGGGTGTAAACTCATGTAAACATATCAAACTCATGACTGGTTCAACTTCCGACCCGTAGTAGTCAAATACTTCTTTTTTTCTTCTAAACTTATTCTTTTCACTCAATTTTCTTGGGGTATATCCTAAAGTTGAAGTTTAGTTAATTCTAATCCTTACTCTTAAGAGTTTGAATGGATCTTATTCTCACAAGTTCACACTTCAATAAGTCAAGATTTTCCTATATATTTGATTGCTTCAACCTTTAAAATTAAACTAAGCTACTTGTCTCGCATCAAATGTATAGTTCTTCTATCAATGGCTTAATCAATGTAATTGTATCTTTTCTCAATTATTCCTATTTTCTCTTTTTTTTTCTTCCTTCTAAACATCTTCTCATTTGTTTTTAATATAACTCATGTAGTGAGTTTTAAGCCAATGACTCCATAATCAGTTGACTTTAGGGCACTACTAGGTTTTAAACCCTTGCAGACTTATTCACTCAATTATAAAGGCTAAAAAAGATGATATTATTTACACCTAAATTAGTGCTATTCCCTTTTTCTTTTAGACATTCAACCTCTAAAACCAACCCCTAACTTTAGACTTTGACCTCATCTCTGTCTAACTGATTTTAGACAATCCATACGAGATAATTTCATGAATGGAACCCCTACTCATCTTAATGTTTCCTTATAACGGCTCAACTATCTTCAAACTTCTCTAAAAATGGATTATGGATAAATACAATAGAGGTTTTTCTTACTCAGTTCAACTCTTCTCTAAGTAATGAGTCAAACTACCAACTTAATGCGTAAAACATGAGTGTCATGCACAAAGAATGTTAAGTTTCACATAAACAAGTATTGGCCTAACCATGCAATATTTTCACCATTCCTAGTCAATACATATTTCAATATTCAACTTCATTGTCGGCAATGCTATCAAACTCATACAAGCACACAAAACAATGAGCAAATACTAGAAAATATATAAAAACTACTATTTTTTTTTTCACGTGAACAATAAAACAAAAAAAAGTAAATTATACAAAAATATCGATAAATGTCAATGTCATGAAAATTTTGCCACACCCAAATTTATGCAAAAGATTGTCCTCAATGTAAAAGAAAAAATAATTAAAATAAAGTAGTAATTATCAAAAACTCCTCGGGGATAGATGCGAATAGGTAGAAGGATCGGGCTGTTCCGATTAGTAGACGTCAACCACTTTTCTTTGTTACTAGGTTTCAATTTTCTGTTTCAAGAATTCAAAATAAATATTAATGATAATAAATAAAGTTTAAATATTTGTAATGTATTCACACCAAGAAGAATTCTAAACTTCTAACAATAAGAATATTGAAATCTAGGTGTAACCTTAAGAATGCATATCACATCAATGAAAGCTCAGTATAATGCTAAGATGTTAATGATGAGCCTAAATAAAATGAACTCAATAAGTATATGGTAAGTTACTAATTCAAGTCTTAAAGTAATGCTTAAAATGTTTTAAAAATAATTTAAATGCATGAGTTCTCAAATATGATCCTAAAATGCTAATGCAATCCCTAAAACTACGTATAATGAGATAGTTAATTCAAAATAAGTGAAAAGGGATAGAAAATGAGTTGCCTCCCATTAAGCGCTTAATTTAAAGTCTAGAACTCGACTTTTGGGTGATTTACTCATGGCGGTTCAAAGCAGATTGCACTGGCAAAACAATTCACACAATGTTTAGTAGTGTCAACCCCGTTGTCGATTCTCCGAACTTGAAAAACTCCTTCTTTATCCTTGAGGTTCCAATGATTCTATTCCCTTCCTATGTGGGCACCTTGTATAATCCTTTACTTCTTCCTCTTTAACTTTTTGGCTTTTCTCATTACGGGATAGCTTTTTGACAGTGGTATAAATCTAGAATTTATCTTGCTCATTATCTACCCTCAAGGTTAGCTTGCTTGCTTGGTTCAAAGTTCATAATGGCTCGACTCATGGATAAGAATGATCAACCTAATATTAGTGATACATCCCAATATTTCTCAATGTCGTAGACAAAAAAGTCCGCTAAAAATAATAACTTTGCCCACTTTAATGAACACGTTCTCAACCACTCCTCGTGTGTACTGGATTGATCGGTCTACCAATTGAAGGGAAAATGTAATATCCTTTAGCTCACCTAAACTTAATTTCCTATAGACGAAAGAGGCATTAGATTTATACTTACTCCTGAATCACGTAAAGTAATACAAATATGATTATTTCCTATTGAGCAAGGTATTTTGAGTTTAGGAGGTAGTTTGTGTTGCAAGATAGCACTGTACTCCTCATTTAGAAAATATTTGGTCTCAAATTCATCAAACTTTCTTTTCTTCCATAACATCTCCTTTAGGAATTTTGTATAGATTGACATGAAGTTTTCGGAAGATGTCAATTTTTTTTTACAAACTACTCTTCAAGCTTCTTCTTTGGTGCTTTTCACAGGCGGATCCACAATTATTTTATTCTTTGAAACACTTACGGCCATTACCTTCTCTTTGGGATTCGTCTCAATAGTGCTAGGCAGGGTACCTGATGCTTTGCTTGATATAGCAAGTGTCATTTGTCCCATCCGAGTTTCCAAGTTCTTGATTGCTACACTCTGATTTAGAAGGATTGTCTTAGTCCTTCTCAAGAATTGATTGTTTGCTCCATGTAATGCTCTACCTTTTTCCATAAATTTGGTAAACATCTCTTCAAAAGGAATTCTTTTCTCAAGCTGCTAATACTGATAACTATGCGGTACAGTGGGATTTTGATTACTCTATGAAAAAATTGGATGCTACCTCCAACTAGGGTTGTAAGTGTCATAATATTGGTTATTTTTTTAGTGTTGTTCCTCTTGTACATAGTCCACTCGTTCTATTTCTTGTTCAAGAATTGGACAATCTGTTGTACTATGAATTGCCCAGCATTCTTCACAACTTGGCCGCTTAGCATGTACAACATTGGCTGACTATAATATGCCCTCAATCTTATGAACAAAAGAATCAATTTTTGTAGATAATGTTGTATAAGTGTTCACCTCATACACTCTCAGTGCCTTCCTATGAACAACTCGCTCAAAAGTCCACATGGCTGTGGTAGTAGCCACTCTCTCAAACAACTTCAAGGCTTCATCAATAGTCTTCGTGGACAAGGAGCTATTAGATGATGATTCCAACATGCTTTTATAGGATGGAAGTAGGCATAAAAATATTGGACCTGAAGCCTTTTTCTGATGCCGTGATGAGGACACTTCCAAAACATATTCTTGAATATGTTATAATCTTCATCAAAGGATTCGGTTTCTCCTTGACAGAATATGGATATGTCATGCTTTAAATTTGCTATCTTCATAGGTGAGAAGAATTTGGTACATAATTTTTGGGCCAAGTCATTACAAGTAGTGATACTAAAATATGGCTTAACTGTGGGTAAATATATTGGAATATGGCTTAATTCTATATAAAATATGTTTTGCAAGACAACATTGATGAATATTGTGCAATTTAGGAGAAATAAGCGAAAAATGACGAAAATGGAAGAAAATCAAAATCCAAGAACCAAAGTGAAAATAGCCAAAAGATGATCTGGAAGAAGAAACGAATATGTGAAAGAGTAGAAGACCAATTGAGCAAAAGAATGAAGTATTGGAAGAAGAAGAAGCGAGAAAAGAGATCAAGAAATAAGAAAATGGAGTTCGGGGACTAAAACGAAAAAATTGGATCTTTGCCTAATATATAGTAAAGTACATTTATCCATGTGGTCACATGGTAGGCAATAGGAATTTCCAGGGCTGAAGTTGGTTGAACTATGCTATAGAATAGTACATTTTCGGAGGAAAATTTCTGATTTTCTTGTATGATTCCATCTTTTATGAAAACAATATTTGGAACGTCTTTTAAAGACCCAGGACTGTCCAAAAACGTATTACAAAGTATTACAACGCATTGGAGAGCATAGAAGACATCAAGAACCATCAAGAGAAATTCCATGACGTCAAGATCCAATTAAGATCATAATTTGGATGATGTAGAATAATAATTCTTGTTTTTTTTCTTCTTAACATGTTAGATTTGATTTCTTTGTGCTTAGAAAACGATGAACTTTGTAATATGAGTTTTTAATTTTTAGTTTTACATATTTGACCAAACATGTTTTTGGATTTTGAATGATTTACACGATTATCTTTTCTCTACAATTTTTGTACATGGTAATTGTATGAAATTGGTGGCTTATTTTATGAATTCGAAAGAAGGAAAATAGGCTCGACATAGTGTAAATAGTCATAGGGTTCGATAGGAGTTAGAAATATATCGTTATACTCTATGTGAATCTTTAAGTGTTCATAAAAATTCATATATTCTTTTATGTTCGCATCTGTCATAGAAATGTAGTCGTTGTCATGTATGAGAGTATGTTTAAAATTATTTGAGAGAGATTATTGAATAAAATAGGAACATTGATTCTTAAAATTAAACTTTGTTGTCAAAGGGTAGAACTAAGGTTAAAAATGATTATTGCATGAAAATTCGGGATCCTAGTGCGTTTGTCATTCATTAAAACACATTTAACTTGCGTTTAGTATAATTTACAATTAGTTTAGTTAATTTACTCATAATTGCATAATATATTATTTTAGTTAAAAATTTGTTACAAACAAATACATCACCTTATTATAGTTTTGGTTAAGGTCGCGATAATTAAAATGGAACTAAATCAATCGCTGTGGGATGATACTTGGACTTAAATTCACTTTATTATTTGTTAATAAACTGTACACTTGCTGTGGTTTTAATTCGAAAGATATTTTTGTGAACAAATTTTTGGCACTGTTGTAGGGGA
>CADEPD010076779.1:0-10254 GCA_902829195.1 Fraxinus dipetala | reverse complement strand
GAAAATGTGTGACAAATATGGGCATAATAATAAATAAGTAGTATCTTTTTGTTCAAAAAATAAGTGTGAACTTGTCTAATTCAGGTGAGGCTGATTTGGGTATTCTTGGTGGTTATCACCTATTGATCTTCAAGGCTTTCAACAACCCTTCTCTTCTTCCGTATTGGATTTCTGCGAGTCCAAATTCGGTTTCTCCTCCGGTTCAAGTTTTTGTGTCTCTAGCACTACAGCTTCCCCCTCCACTGTTTTTTTCTGTTTTGGGTGCCTCTTCCACTTCCACTTCCACGTTTGGTGTAGTTCCATCCTCTACTTCCTTCTCTGATTCTTCAACCTCCGGAGTTTCTGACGGGTTTTCTTCAGTTTTCTTTTCCTTTGAAGATACACCAGCATCTGTTGGAACATCGACACTGGGTTCGGCCGGCGAGTTTTCTGGTTCATCTTTTCTGGTTCATCTTTTGAAACTTCCGGTGTTTTTTCAGAGTCAGCAACTGATTCGGCTGGAGAGTTTACTGGTTCATCAGTTTCCTTCTTGGTTTCCTCAGAGGCTTTTTCAGTTTCAGATGATTCTTCCTTCACTGGGTCTGACGCTTTATTATTATTCTCAGATGAACCCTTCTCTTCATTCTTCAAGAGTTTTCAAAACAATTTTGAAGTATTTGATTTGAACAATTTCATCTGAAAGCATGTCCCTCTAAAGGGTGGGCCATTTATAAACTTTTAATCTTCCAACGCCTTTTTTTTTGCACAGTGATACATGATTAAAATTTGATTTTAATCTCCATCAAACATGGACTAAATTACAGATTTACGGTGAAACTAGAATTCAGGAAGGGTAATAAAAACAAGAAAAAGCATGGAATTGCGACACCCTTTATGCAAATGGGAAAAGGAATTTAAAAAAAAAAATTAAATTAAATTAATCATTCAACAACATATATGGCCTATTTACGTGCATGGAGATTTAAAATTACCTCCTTCAAATGATCAAGGGGTTGGCCTGTGATGTCATCATCAGCCACAGCCACAGCCACCACCTTCTCATCCTTCTTGATCTCTTCTTCCACCATGGTCACCTCCTTTTCCCCCACCGTCTGATCCTCCGGCGCCGGAACTGGAGCATTTGCAGAGTCTTCCAACTCCTTTGGCTTGCTTGTGCATGCTCCTTTTGTCTCTCTCTACCCTTATCTTGATTCTCTCTCTCTAAAAGAAATGTTTGCTCTTGGAGCAATGCAAGAAGTTTGGATCGTTAGAGAGAGAGAGAGAGAGAGAGAGAGAGCACTGATGAGACAAGACAACGAGCCGGAAAGAGGAATGGAGAAGTTTTTTATAGGGCAAAAACATCGTACGTTTGTTCCGACAGTTTCTACTACACAGGTTATTTTATTTTTATTTTTTTACTCAGCACTAATATTAACCATGGATAGCATCTTCATCATTTTTTTCTTAAATATGTAAGTTAAGTTTAAAAAAAATGGAGAAGGAAGAAAAGTATGTTTTTCCATGTTACTTTTATTTGCACCCATTGTCACCTCAAAAGTAACAAGAATACAGAGGCAGCTATGGGTTAATGGTACTTAATATTGGAAAATACGTTTTTTAGATTAAAAAGATAAATTCAAAACTACTTATCATTTTTGTTAAATAAATATTCGGCTAGATGTTAAATTCGCATTACAAATGTCTTAAACCGATGAAGACTTTTGTCCCGTGATTAATTTTGAATCTAATTCATTAGTTGTTTCTACATGCAATTTTGTAACTTTCTTAATCGACGAGCATTTTTGAATTTCACATCCTTCCAACATTCAAAATTTTTACGGTATTTTTCAAAATATTGACTACATCGACAAGTGGATGCCAAATCATAAAACCTGAACTTCAAAACCCGAGAACTAGGAGGTGAAATGAAATAAGAAACAAGAAAACAACTTTTCGCTCCATATGGTACACAGGGCCATGGGTGTCCCCAGCTTGATTACCAATTTATTTACTACTATTTATTTATTTCTCTTACTTTCAAGAGATTTGAAAATAATTTGACAGACAATTTAACCAAACTTCACCTAAAAAGGGTGTTGATGATTCATCGAGTGGGACAAGTTTGAGCGACAAGGGAGTCGTCTATGGAAGTAACCAAGCCTTTATAATAAGAAATACTATAAAAAAAGGTTCAATGGATAGAAACGATATGGACTGCGTGACTTGTAATATCACAATATTATTGTGCTCATCCATATATTGATAGTACTAATGATTGTGACGTCGGGAAGGATTTGACCCTAAATGAGTACTGGATGAAAAACCTGCAAGGTGCACATTATATACACCCTTCGAGAACTCAATAACGTAGAAGTTTTCATGATGTCATGACTCTAGGATTGAGCTATGCCTTAAAGACTCAATAGAATGAAGGTTAGAGCATGTGACCATTTACAATGCTACCCATTTTGAATTGGGCTTAAACCGATACTACGTGTGTGGCAATTAAAGTTTGTCTAGAGGGACTTAATTCAAAGCTTAATCCCCTTAAATAAAATCCTTATCACTAAATGAGGTTTAATTCCAAATAATACACACACTTATTGTACATTACAACATTAACACTATATTTATCTATTTTTAACTTTCAAAATAATTGATTTCATTTTTTCAGTTTTAATTTATCTTAATTATTAGTTTTATCCTTCATTTGATTTTCAGATTTAATACAAATTTAAAATCTTAATTTTAAAAGGTAAGTTATATTTGAATGGTTTAATTTACAAGGATGAGGGAGTTGAATTTTCACCATAAAAGGAAGGGATCTTTCATTATTTTACACACAACTTAAAAGAATACTCGCTATACATTACATCTTATATTGTCTTATAATTTTGACAATTTGATATAAGTTATTAAGGTTTGTTCATTTTCAATCCGTAGTCGTCCACATAGAAGGAGAATTAAGTGTGAGTTATAAATATTTTATTTTTGAATCGTGTAATGGCAAAATTACCTGCACAAAAGGAAGACCGACCGACTGATTTTCGTGACTCTCTTGGGTCAGTTTGTCTAACCCTCTTCTCAATTTTGTATTATATTATTTTGTTGTTTTAGATAATATTTATTACGTAAATTACTTATTTTTTATAACAATTATAAGAGTCAAAGAAAATACTGGAAGAATATTCAATACAGTGGACTAGGTGAAACCATCCCGGATCATCTTTTATCACCGGACAGTCGTTCCATGTTTTGGGAATATCGGAGGCTGATATGCAGATTCAGTGATTCTCCATGCCTGCCGACCGCCGAGCTGCCAAATTCCCAGCCAAATGAAAAAAAAAAAAAAATGGTCATCCCAAGATTCTTAACGAGACATCCAACCCCGGCTACCCCCCTCCCACATCCCTAACCACAGCCCCCATTACGATACAACCAATCAGAAACTAAAAAAAACCACCTAAAAAATTACCCATTTTCTATGACTGAGATGACAGAGACACTGTATTTTTATAATGCCCACGTTTGAACCCCATTAAGATCTCAATTTTCACAAAACTCAATTTCAATTACATATTTTAAAATAATTTTACTCGTAAATTCAAAAAAATTTCCTACCTTTTAATCATTCACTTTTCAAAAAATTACTATTACGAAATCTATTTTTCTAAAGAATGAGGGTCAAAACATACCTAATGATTTAGTGTATTTATTAAAAATATATCTTTTATTACTGTTTAGTTATTAAAGTAATATATTCACCTTGTAATTTTGTTCAATATAGATTTATCTTTAACATAGGCTCCTTGGGGATTGAAACCCATTAATAAGCTGGAAATTGATAGGCTAATAGCCATTAAATTTTATTTTTATGTATTTATAATATAAAAGTGTGAAAATTATAAGTTCATCAACAGTACATAAAAGCAAAAGAAAGATTAGCTCAAATCATCTGGTCCCATGGCATTAAATTTGCCATCTCAACATTTATTGAAATATAATTATAGTGATAAATAACTGGCCTTTATTAAGACAAGCAAACTCAACCAACAAACTGCTAAACTTGTACAAGGGAAGGTGTGCATTGTGCAGTATAAATAGGAAGAAAAGGTACTATTACTATGTTACATCACACACCAAACAATAATCTAATGTTACCATAATCCCAAAAAACATCTGACTTAATTAACACTATATATAGAGCATGTTTGGTAGGCAGAATCGGATACGACTGGACATGAATTTTGTCCAACGTTATCTAATCCACCTTATGAAACATGCCAACCAAGTATATCCTCAGCACTGGAGTCTGACCTGCTTTTATCCTCTCTAGTAAATCCCCAAGGGGGGTCGTCGAGAACAGTTATGACGTTATGAAAGTGTCTGCTTCTCGTCACCTTACCCCATGGTTGACAATGAAAAGGGAATATTAGTAACAATCTGATAACCATCTCCATTGTCGTCATCCTCTTCATCCTCAGCATTGTCTTCTTGATTTTTATTTTCACTCTCACCATCCTCTGCCCCTGACTGATGTTGCTGCTGTGGTGGCTGCGGTGGAGGAGGCTGATGTTGTTGTTGGCCCATCATTTCCAATAAAATACGTTCAGGCTGCATATTGTAACCCGAATTTTCTGAAGTATGTTCGGTTTTAGACTTCTTTGCATATATAGACTCGAGCAAGTTGAAATAAGGACAAGTTTTCGAATCCTGAGGCCGCCTCTTGTTGCTATCTTTTACTCTCTTGTAATACTTGTTTATATTTTCCCATTTCTCTTTACACCTCTTTGCACTTCTATCATAACCAAGCTTCTTCATGGCAGAAGAAATCTCCTCCCACAAGGGTCCTTTCGGCCCGCTATCGTTGTATTTCAAATCAAGATCAGTTCTAAGCATAATCAAAGCTTCAACTTCTGCTTTTGGCCACCTTGAAGAGCTCATCAGAGTAGTATTCTCACCAATACTATTCTCTTGTTTATCAGCATGATTTGAAGTCTTCCCAACACCATTTTCTTGTTTGTCAATGCGCTTCTCCAACACATTATCGTGTGTCTCCAAATGTTTTTCAAATATCGAAAATGGGATCTCCGGCATTTGCAATGTCGTTGAATGCTGTGAGATCTTTTGCAAAAATGCAAGCACGGCTGCATCCTTCGCGGCAGAAATTGCTCGTTCTTGGGCTAAAAAATCTTGTTCTCTCTTTATTCTTGCCATTTCTTGCACCTTCCATGCTTCATCTCTTGCTATCCGATCCCTCTCGTATTTCTCTACGGCTTCTAAGAACTTGTTCTGTAAGTCCTCTTGCTTCTTCAAAACATCCTTCATTAATCTCTCACAATATTCTGCTAATTTCCTCTTTCTCTCAACACTTCCTTCAGATCTCTCCCCCGAGGAGGATGTAGAGGTGGGCATGAATTCAGTATCCAGATCTTGATTCGGACAAGGTACTACCCTAAAATCTTGAGATGCATTTAAGGGATTTACCCTTAACGGTGCCGTTGCTGTTGTTTCCGTCAGGTTCGTTTGGACTTGGTTCAAGGGAGTCGATGGAACTGAGAGTTGATTATCAAAAACCTCTAATAACTCGAAGAATCTATAGTTTTTCCCATTTTGCCGACTGGATCTGCCTTCTTTCGTTCTTTTGTGGTACTTATAGATGTTCTCGAATTTCTCTTTGCATTTCTTGGCACTTCGATTGTATCCAAGCTCACCTAATTTCCTGGATAAAATGAACATAATAAAATCCACTGCCTGTCCTATTCCGGCTTTAGAATTCAGAAATCAACATAGGAATAAAACTATATGCCTTTCAGGACAAAGCATAGTAAACACACTTAAACAAAAACATCAACTTCAAGGAGAGAATTGGTGTAAATAACAAATAATCAAAGTTATTTGCATCAATCTCTTTCTATGAAGACAAAAGAAACTACCAGAATTTGCTCAATTGTTACAGCGAGTTAACCAAATTACTCAACGCAGTGCATACTGATCTGATTAATAAAGAATTAACTATTAATAAATCAAAAATACAAACTCTACAGCTAAAAGATTTATACAGAAATAATTCTTGATTCAGATATACTCGAAAATCAGAACTGTAGGAAGGGAGTGAAATAGAAAGGATACCTAGAAACTTCGTCCCAGAGAGGAGCTTTAAGAATGGAGTCACGAAATGCACGATCCATATCGGATCTTATCTTTAACAAAGACAAAGTTTCCTCACGTGGCCACCGATTACCAGGTGAATTCCGGTCAAAATCTTCACCGCCGTTGCCACTACCACCCTCATTTCTATGTTCCATAGCCACCCCATGAGAGGCTGCGCCACCACTTGTACCACTACCATCAGCACCGTCAACACCAGAATTTTCCAAGAAAACTGAACTATCCAACATGACTTCACTTCACTTGGTAAATCCAAAATCTTCTGAGGATAACAAAGTAAAAAAATAGCCTTTTTCCCCCTCAAATTTTAGACGTGAAGGCTTAACAGTTGTGGTAAAAAAAAATTTAAAAATCCAGGCTTCTAAGCTTATTCTTATTTAGGGTTGGTTTGAATTTCTGGGCTTAATTTTTTCACTCATCAAATCACCTTTTCTGGAATTTTTTCCTCTTTCCAAAAAGAGGTTAAAGAAGAAAGAAAAAAGGAACGGTGAATTGTAGGGTTTCTTTTAGGATTGAAAAAAGAAAAGTGTGGGCAAAGTTGAATTGCATTCGTATATCATGGTAGATAAATGTTAGTGACATGTCAACAAGTAATTGGTCAATTAAGTAATGTTGAATTATCTACTCCTTTCACATAGCTTGTGAAACAATTCCAATTATATTGTTTTGTATAAGTGAAAAATAATTAAAATTAATATTCGATTTATTTATTTTTTTCGTGTCAAAGAGTTAAAGCTATCCAAACGAAGTTTTGACATTATTTTTCGATACTGAAGATATTACAATAAGGAATATTAATTAAAATTAAAAGTATTTTTTTTCCTAGTTAAAGCCTTTTTGAGCACCATTATTTCTTAAGAATGCATTTTGAAATAGTAAATTAATGGAGAATGTGCTGTTGAAAAATATCGAAAATTTTTAAATTTACGTTTAATATTATTTTATTGAAAAAAGTGTGGCTGGAAAAAAGGAGATAAAATATAGTTTGAAAATAATGGGAATTAAATTATACTAACGATTAACGATTTTTATTTAAAACTAGGAGAAAATTAGTATATTATATACATTTCAAAATAAAATTTTACTTTAAAAGTATTTTTTACTCTACATTTATGAGATTGGTAGTCAAGTTGTGATGGTAGAGTACAAGTGTGAACAAATTGAGTGACTAGTTTAACAATATTGAAAAGTATGATATCAAAAGGAGAAAGTTTGAATCTTGAAGATAAAATTCAACGTTTTCGGTCATTTGAGGAGGCACAAAGAGGTGGAAAGATTAAAGATAGAGATAATAAAAGGGATAAATGAGAATTCTTACAAGTTGGGATTTGTATGGATGTCGTGTTTGAAAGCTATATTTAGGTTGGAATGTGGCCCACGTCGCCCGCAATTGGATTTCAATTTTTTTCTGTGTGTTCCCACTTTTATCTTCCATTTCTTGTGGGTAAACGATTAGGGATTACTCTTAACCACTTTGAGATTGAAGAATGGGTTTTGAGATCCAAGATCCAGTCTTTTAGATGGACTTTTCAGTATTTATTTGTCTAGTTTTGGTAAGAAGGTCTATTCGAATTAATTAACCACCCCGTTAGATTCAAGTTTTAGTTCGCACGTTTAAATATTGCCTAAATTCAATTCAATGAAAAGGAAATAAAGATTCTCGATAAATTGTGTTAGTTGCACTGTTAACGTTTCGTCGCATCATTTGCTGATAAACTATTATGTACATATAACACAATCCAAGATTCAATGAGTGACTTTTTCTTATTTCTTTGATTTATTGTAAGTGACATTTATCTAAATTGAGTGCATAAATATAAATTAATGATTGAGGCATGATTGGAAAAATGGTTTAGGAATTGATTTACGTCATGTTAAGTGTTAATGAGGTGTCATTTTCACGTAATTACCAAAGAGTGAAGCATTCAACATACATGCACCATTATTCAAAGATGATAAAATTATCAGGCTGTACGGTGCCCCACCCACACGTGGGTAGGACGCTTGATTACGACTCTATAATTTATTTAGGGTTGTTTGAGCCCGAAAATTTATTTTTTCAAAATTTATTTTTAATTACACATTATTCATAAAATAATATTGTACGTAAATCGAAAAAATCTTAATTATTAACAACACATCTTCGAAAAATCACCAATCAAAAAATCATTTTTCTCTCAAAATGAGGCTCAAAATCATTTTCATATATTTTATTGATTTGTTTAATCTTTAAGAAAACAATTAATTAATTAAAACATTCAGTGAAACAATGTAACATTGAATCGAAAAATATTGCACCAAAACACTAACAAAAATCATTCACTTTGTTAACATCTAAACTTAATAAACAAACAAACCAACAAAAAAAAGTATAGCAAACATGCTCTGTATCTATTACTATGCACCTAAAAAAATAATTCTTCATCCTCATGAATTAGACATGCAGCCGATCCTCACCAAAGCACATAGCATCATCTTCATCATTAGAATTATTCGCTATTGACAATAGTGTAAATGTTGGAACAACGAATTCAAGAACTTTACAACATAGTTGGTGCATAGAATGACATTAAGACGACAATGTAGAATTAAATTGTTTCTCAGCAACCTTTAGCTTATTTTGCATCATTTGCTCCATCTATACTCAAGTTGCATCGACTACCTTTTCGAGTAGCACGTTCTGCTTCTAACTCCTCCATACTGCTTACATTGAGAGAAGATGTCCCAATGTTTTGAAGGCGATCATCTCCCAACTCACGAATTCGACGTCTAGGCTTTGCACCTAGAACGCTTAAATAATTAAGTGAAAAGGCAACCAGGATGTATGTCTTTCTCAACTCAGATTCATAAAAGCCTTGTAAAGTGAGGATCTTTTCATCTGCTCCGTCAAGGAAATATGCAGGAAGATTAACTAGTCAATTAAATCAAAAACAATAAATAAACTATAGAGGTTAAAAGGCAGCTCAAACGTATTTACCAAATTTCCCACATTCTGTTCTCACGTCTTCTAATATGTCCTCGTAATCTTCATCATTCCTGAGCTCATCTGGGGTAACCACTTCTGTTAGGCACATAACCTTCGTGGCTGGAGCACTAGGTTGCTGTAACTTGAATCTCTGCAAGAGAAATGATATTAAGAAATGGACAACTAAACCCATTTGAAGGCTCGACTCTGGTGCTAATTTGTTCATATAAATTGAATTCTAATCATTCACGAAATAGTGGCTTCAGCTCAGAATTTATTGTCTTCCCTGTCCCTATAGTAAATCAAGTTAAAAAACAGTAAGAATTCGGAGATCACAAGAAATGTGAATCAAGAATCTTTAACCATGAACAATGCAGACATTTTGAGCTGGGGCATAATCAAATTTGCAAAAAAGTTGGGAAAAAAAATTTAAGCATTCAATATCTTATTTAGGGGTGTTTGAGCCCTTATTATATTTTAATAATGTATTTTGGAATAGTAGATTGATAGAGAATATGTGGTTAAACAAGAAGGAAAAGTTTTTAATTTGCGTGTAATATTATTTTAACGAAGAATGTATGGTTGAAAAGAAGAAAGAGAAAAATAGAAATCAAACATCCCTTTAGCGTTAGTTCATCTGAAAAATATTTTGAAGAAATTGGAGTCTACTACACTATTCAACGTCTATTTCTGTAAATATCTCCCATCAACTCTCAAAGCCAAAGCCAAAGCCAAAGAAAACTAGAGGGCTTTGAGTTTCATTCTGCTCAAAAATTAGGGAGGTAACAAAAAAACGAACTACCACCAAATCGATGGACTTGGATATCTCTATCAAATCATTTAAGATAAAATCACCAAACAAAAAAATGATTATCTAAATCATTACTCTTACGGTTAACTGTTAAGGATGCTCTTTTTGCTATAATGATGATAAAGCCAGAGTTCATCTACTATAAGTCCATAGAATAGTTCAAGAAAAGAAGATTTGGATCCTATAAAAAATAGAACCTTCAATCCCAATTAAGGTTGGAAGTGTTAGATATTTCTAAGATAAATATAATATGTGAAAGAAATAATTAATTCAGATGAAGTGCCCAATTGGTAAAAATGTGAAATTTGTGTGGGAGGTCGGGGGTTCG
>CADEPD010076753.1:0-12179 GCA_902829195.1 Fraxinus dipetala | reverse complement strand
GGGTGCTGGGTCCGCCCCTGACTATAGATCGTTGTGACATTTGTTAGTTGGGAAAAAAAATGCCAATTTTATGGTATGAATTGGATACCCTTCGTTGAATTAACCTATAAATATAAATAAACAAATGAAAAAGACAAAGGCAAAAAAAGAAGAAAAACACTTATCATTATCATGAGGTTCACGTGTATTCTTGTCAAATTTCAAAAAAGTATCATCACATGAAGAATTAAATACTCAAACTAAGCTTTTCAAATCATGTGAACATAAAATTACTTGTGAATTTAAGACACAATGTACAATTCATTTGCAAGGTACACGAACTTATGTAGCCCTTGCTCAGCCTAGATCAAAATTAGATTATAATTTCAAATTAAAGTCAACAATTAATTTTAACATATTTTAAGGGATCTACTACTTTTCAATTGCACACTTCATCAATTTTTATCAAAATCTATAAAAAAACTAATTTTAATCTACATGAGACAATGGCATAACAAAATTTGAAATATAGGTACAGATAAATAGAAAATGCTAGAGATAATAGTGTACACTTGAAACTGGGTTTTAAAAATCATAAAATTGCTTGTTAGTAATGAACACTCTCACTCTCACTCTCGAGAAATTTAAGAAAATCATCAAGAAAGTGAATTAAAAGGCACTCAGAAAAGGAATTAGCAAGAAACTATAACAATTTTATTGCCAAATGATCATTATGGTTTTCCATATCAGTAAACAAAAGACTAGGAATAGGCGGCATTTAAAATTCTTACACTGATGGGAATTATGATTCCTACACCAAAAATCGTAGACGAGTTCTTCAACGATCTTAAAGGCCATCGAGCTGGCTTCATGAAAACTCTCATTGCTGATGTTGAGAAATATTCTGAATAGAGTTGTCGTGATGTGATCCAAATTCCATATTATTTAAATTTGGTAGAATAAAAGAAGTCTAAGGAGTTTAGGTTTTTAAGAGTCCAAATTAATTAAGATCAAATTTTATCAAGAATTGAGAGTTTGGCTTGAAAAATAATTTTGAGATGAAGAAAAACATTTTGGAACGGAAATTTAAAAAAAAAAAAAGAGAGAGAGAAATAGCACGCGCAGCGCCGCAGCATCGAGCAAGGGGAGCCGGCGCCCTAAATAAAATAGGGAACCCGGCACCACAGTGCCAGGCTCAAGGTCTCGGCTCCACGGTGCCACCGAGGTAATTAATTTCGTTTTTCCAGATTTTAGGACTTCTTATTCATCTAGAACTCCAACAAAGATATATATATTCCACATTGTATCTTCACAATTATTCAACAACATTTTGAGAGTTAAAAAGCTTAGATTTCAATTTAGAGAATTGTGATTTTGTTATTGTAAACATAATTATTATTGATTTTAGTGGATTTTTCGCCTCCACATGTGGGTTTTTCCCATATTGGGTTTCCACGTAAATTTTTTTTTTTTACAAAATTCAAAATCACCCTTCGTTAAAATCAAAACAGTAATTAACTAAAAATCCAGATGAAAAAATTATCAAATCCAACCTAAGCTGTGAGCACAACGACATCACCTGCCAGGCAGGGGGTAGAACACCCTTAACCAAAACCTTAAAGTATCAGTACTGAGTTATATCAATCACTGGTGCAGAATCCTTGCTCTTTTGTGCCTGGGCCTGAACATCGGTTGGGACTAAGGACCAGAGCTTGTCGATATTGATGGTACGGCAGAAGAACTTGTTGCAGAGCTTGTGGAAGTACCGCATACCGACCTTTTCGAAGTACCCAGGATGGTATTTGTCGAGAGGATACGGTGGTGGTGCATTCCTCCGGCATTTCCGCAACCTCAGAGATGCTTGCGGTGCTTTACGATACAGCCATGCCCGACGCTCACGTGGCCGCACTTCTTCCTATGCTTCTTGAATCGAGTCGTCATTGTTGGGTGGGGGATTCTTCAATTTAGGGTTAAGGGAGTGGGAAAGGGGTTGGGAGTGGCGGGGTTCAAAACGGACCACGTAAATCTTGATGTTTATTTTCTTCTTGTTTATTTCATTTTCGTCATTATCTTGCGATCTAAATTCATAACAAGTGGTATCAGAGCCATGTTGATTGTTTCGCATAACGACAATGAAATATGATATTCCACTGTTGGATAGAAATATAAGATTTACCTTATGGCAAGTGAAGATGCGAGCGGTTCTAGTGCAGATGGATTTAGAGGAAGCCTTGCTTGGCTTTGATAGGATGCCTGATACCTGGACGTAGGATGAAAGCCCAATCACAAATTCATATACATATTTCAAATCAAATTCTTCGGGATGTTTTAAAGGAAAGAAGCGTCGTTACGTTATTCTTGAAGTTGGAGCAACTTTGCATGACAAAGAGCTTGACCAGCAAGCTACACTTGAAACTATATTTACTTAACTATGTTCAAAGAAATCATGGCTGATTTGGAGACATTGAAAGTTAAGTATGACGAGGAGGACTTGGCGTTGATGTTGTTGTGTTTTCTGCCTCCATCATATGTGATTTTTAGAGATACTTTCTCTATAGTCGGGATATTCTCACCGTGGAAGAGATCTATGATACTTTACTATCTAAGGAGAAGATGAGGCATCTTACTGAAGGATCAGAGAATCATGATGAAGGCTTGATTATACGTCGAAAAAATCAAGATATGAATTTTAGCAAAAATATAAGGGACATATCGAAATCTAGACATCCTGAGAAGATATGTCAGTATTTTAAGAAGAATGAGCCTATTAGAGCTAATTGTTATGTCTTGAAAAATGGAAATAAAATTGTTAGTGCTACTAAGAAAGGGAAGTAACCAACTAATAAGCGGAGGCTTATATTGTGGAAGATGGGCAAAGTGAAGGAGAACTTCTTATGATTCCTGATATGGATTTCAAACCTTGTGAGGAATGAGTTCTAGCTTGTACTTTTCATATGTGTCCCAACAGGGACTGATTTTTAACATATGAAGGAGTTTCGAAAGGTGCAGTGATTATGGAAAACAACGCATCTTGCAAAATTGCTGGAGTTGGTACAATCAGAAACAGAATGTTTGATGCGGCGATCAAGACACTTACAAATGTAATGCATGTTCCAGAACTGAAGCAAAATCTCATATCTTTGAACGCACTTGACTCAAAGGGTTATAGATAGACTGGTGAAGGTAGAGTTTAAAGGTGAGATGGGGTGCTCTTGTTGTCATGAAGGGATATAAAATCTCTACAGAATTATACATTTTTCATGGTTCTAAAATAATTGGAGATGCTGGAGTTTCTACTTCTTCTTTAACAGATGATAAAATTACAAAACTTTGACATATGCTACTCAGGTATATGAGTGAGAATGACATGGGAGAGCTAAGTAGATGGGGACTTCTTACGGACAGAAGATCAGTAAAATAATTTTTTGTGAGCATTGTATCTTTGGAAAATAGAAAAGAGTCAGATTTACGAAAAGAGAACAACACGAATGGAATACTTGAATATATTCATTTAGATTTTTGGAGACCGACTAAGGTACCATCAAAAGGATGCCAGTATAACTTGTTGACAATGATTAATGATTTTTTCCAAAAAGTTTGGATATTATTCTTGAAGTAAAAGAGTGATGTGTTTGGGACCTTCACGAAGTGAAAAATATTGGTAGAAAAACAAAATGAAAAGCATGTGAATTTTGTTTAGATGAATTCAATAGCTTTTACAGGACTGAAGGCATCTTGAGACACTTGATAGTTCTTGGAACTCCTCAACAGAATGGTGTGGCAGAACTGATGACTAGAACGTTGACGAAAAGGGTCGTTGTATGTTTTCAAATTCTAGGTTGCCTAAGATTTTTTGGGCTAAATCTGCTAGTACAGCTTGTTTTCTAATTAATCGCTCACCCTCAGTTGCCATTGATAAAAAGATACCAGAACATTTATGATCTAGTAAACCTTCTTACTATTCTGATTTGAAGATTTTTGGGTGTTTTGCTTATGCTCATGTGGATAATGGAAAGTTGGAGCCTATGTCAAGAAAGTGCATCTTTCTTAGGTATAAATCAAGTGTGATAGGGTATAAATTGTGGTGTTCTGAGACAAGAAAAGTAATTGTTAATAGGGATGCAGTATTTGATGAACTTGTTATGATTTGTGGTTTAACTCTTGGTGATTCTGATAAAACTAAGGAGCAAGATCATTCAACTCGGTAGAGTTGGAAATTGGTTCAGATGATCAATCAGAGGTTGCAGATCAATCCAGTTTAGGATTGACAGATAGTAATATCTTGCCTACACCATAGTATTCTACAGCTAAGGATACACATCGCAGATATATTAGACCTCAACAGAAGTATGTGGAAGCAAATTTGGTAACTTATGCATTAAGTATGGCTAAAGACATTGATTCCATTAAGGAGCCTGCTACATATTCAGAGGCAATCAGTTGCAGAGATTCTAACAGATGGATGATTGCTATGTAGGAGAAAATTGAGTCATTGAGTAAAAACAATACTTGGGACTTGGTGAAATTATCCAGAGGTAAAAAGGTTGTTCGTTACAAATGGGTAGTCAAAGAAGGTACATCAAGGATTGAATATACTAGATATAAGGCTAGATTTGTGGAAAAGGGCTATAGTCAAATTTCTAGTGTTGACTTTACAGATGTGTTCTCACCAGTTGTGAAGTATAGTTCCATATAGGCTTTACTTGGAGTGGTGGCTAAGAATGACTTGAGGGTTGAACAGATGGATGTCAAGATAGCATTCTACATGGAGAACATAAGAAGAGCATCTACATGCAAAAACTAGAGGGGTTCATAGTCTCTGGAAAAGAAGACCATGTATGCTTGTTAAAGAAATTCTTGTATGGACTAAAGCAGCCACCGATGCAGTGGCATAAGAGGTTTGATTCATTTATGACTACTCCTAGTTTTTTTAGATATAATTATGATAGTTACATGTACTTCAGAAAAGAAGATAGTGGATCTACTACATATTTGTTATTATATGTCGATGATATGCTCATAGTAGCTAAAGATAAAGCATCGATCAGAAAAGCGAAGTTTCAACTCAGGAAGGAGTTTGATATGAAGGATTTGGGTACATAAAAGAAGATTCTTTGTATGAAAATCTTGAGGGATAGAAAGATTGAAAGATTGTATTTAAGTCATAATGGGTACATTGAGAAGGTGCTTGAAATATTCAATATGGTAAATGCGAAGGTTGTCGTACTCCCTGGCTGCCTACTTCAAATTATCATCTAACTTGTGTCCTCATTCAGATGAAGACATTGATTACATGTCTCGGGTTCCTTATTCCAGTACAGTTGGTTCGTTGATGTATACTATGGTTTGTACAAGACATGATTTGACACATGCAGTTAGTAGATACATGGCGAATCCTGGCAAGGAACATTAGAAAGCAGTGCAGTTGATCTTTAGATACTTCAGGAGCTCTTCTAATGCTTGTTTTCATTTTCATAGATTCAAATGTAGTCATTAGGTATGTGGATTCAGATTATGCAGGAGATCTTGATTAGTCATTTTCATACTTACAAAGTATGTGTTTACCCATCGAGGCTGTAATATCAGCTGGAAAGCTACTTTACAAAATACGGTAGCTTTATCTATAACAGAAGCAGAATACATGGCCATTACAGATGTATGTAAGGAGACTATGTAGTTGAGAGGATTAATTGGTGAAATCAGTGAAGTCTTATAGGTGTCTACAGTATTCTGTAATAGTTAGAGTACAATTTTCTTGACTATGGATAAGATGTTTCATGGAAGGACTAAGCACATTGATCTAATGTATTATTTTATGCGTGATGTGATTGCTCATGGTGATATTGTAGTGAGTAAGGTTGATATCAAGGATAATCTTGCTCATATGATGACAAAACCACTTCCTATTGCTAAGTTTGAGCATTGCTTGAACTTAGTGGGTGTTTGTCATTGATTTTGTCCTGTTAGGTTTTTAATTATGTAATTGAAAATTCTGTAAACAAAAGGGACTTAATTATAAATGTTGTAAAAAGTCAATGAGTAATGTACAATTATATGAAAATAGATTTTTTAGATCTAAGGCTCGAGTATGGCAAAAGAGGGAAAATACGACGCGGTGTCGTCATAGATTAGTTCAAGCGTAAAAAACGAAACCTTCATCATTCGACTGTCGTCGAGCCCTCGCCTGAGCAATAGTGTTGTTCGAAAAAAATTTATTTCGCGATATACTGGCTTTTTCCCCGGCCCATTACTTTCCTAATCTACCTATAAATACTAAAACACATCTAAACGTGATGGAAGAAGGTTGATCATTGAGAGAGCTTCATCAGAGAGAATTTCTACATATTCATTCTTTCAACCTTCGTCCTATGATATTGTTTTAGTGAAAAAAACATCGCTTTCATAATCCAAATACCAAACTGTTCCTTTCTTCGCACCTGTCAGAGTTGCTGAAGATCATGGGAAGTTGACTAGAATTTCAGTTGGTGAAGAACTGGGTGTTCTTCGTAATTCACAGGATATAGACAATACCGCAAGGCTATGAGTGCTGCAGGGTAACAGATTCCATGAGAACTTTGAAAATTGCCGTTAAAGATTGGTGCAGGGAAGCACAGTTTCTAGGAGAGCTGTAAGAACTTCAATCTGGAGATCAGATAGTACGTGTCGTCATCTAGTCAAGTAGACTGTAAGTGTATGAATCGTTTATAGTAGATTGACTAGCAAAGTACCCGGAGTTTTTTCCAGAGGATTTCTTCGTGATCATATCGTGTGTTTTTACTACTTTCTTTATTGATTATACTAACTGCGGTATTTAAACATGGGTAAATTGACTTGCATGTTTAATCATCTAGAGATAATTAATTGGTGACATGTTGCTAATTGATTAATAATTTTAATTCTCTATAATATACATATTCATTCCCCTCTAGGTATTATTAGGGTCGAACTACGTAAATTTCAATTGGTATCAGAGCCATAAATCGATTCTTGACCCTTTTTACATATTCTAGATGAGTCAGTCACTGTCTGTGCGTCCGTTCTTTGACGGAAGCAACTATGCCTACTGAAAAGTTCGGATGAGAGCTTTCCTTAAGGTTCTAGATGAACGTATTTGAATTAGCGTTTAAAATGGGTGGGCTCTACCTTCAATAAATATTGCTGGTGTCATCACACCCACTAATATCTCACCATGGACTAAAACGAACTTAGATGAGTGCAATTGGAACAGCAAGAGCCTTCATGCCATGTTCATGGCTGTATATGCTGAAGAATTTAGGAGAGTCACGATGTGTGAAACTGTCAATGAAGTTTGGGATATCTTAGAAACCACACACGAGGGAACTAAACGGTTAAAAAATTTAAATTGCGGTTATTGATCTCTAAGTTTGAAGAAATTAGAATGAAGGACGATGAATTCTATGCGAAGCTGAATGACATAGTTAACTCGAGTTTTAACCTAGGTGAAAGAATTCTTGAGCCCAAAATTGTTAGAAAAGTCCTTAGATCCTTGTTTGAGAGATTTAGACCTAAAGTTACTGCGATAGAAGAAAGTAAGGATTTAGACGCTATTAAGATTGAAGAACTCATAGGATCCCTTCAAACCTATGAACTCGCCATTTCTCGACCTAAAAAGGTTAAATCCATCGCTATGAACATCATTAGAGAATAAGATAGCGAGACCACTGATACTGAATCTCTAAGGGATGACGAAATAGCCTATTTTGTCAAAAAATTTCAAAAAGTGATGAGGAATAGGAGAAAGCCTCAGGTACGTGAAAATGATGTCCCAAATAAACTCTCGAGAGATAGACATAAAAAAACACCACTAGGACTCCCATTAAGAAATTTCAATCTGTTCAATGCCATGAGTGCAAGGGGTATAGTCACATTATGAGGGAATGTCCTAATCTGAAGAGGAATTCAGGTAAAAAACGATGTAAGGTTTTAACCATGACCTTGAGTGATGATGAATGAACAAAATTTCATGGCCTTCACCTCGATTGCTATAATAGAATCTAACCGTGAGATTGAGAAAGTTGAAATGGAGGATGAGAGTGAACAATCTAAAGAAGAGTCTGAGGATGAACCTGATATTCACAAAGCTTATCGTGAACTGTTTGAGGAGAGTCTCAAAATGAAGATGGTTAATAAAGTCGTCTTAAAAAAGGTTAATGAGCTTGAACGTGAAAAAGAAAAACTATTAGATGACCTTCAAGACTTGAACAAAAATTTAAGTGAATTGAAGCTAGTTAATGAAAACGTGGAATCTAAAGTTAAATAATTATCAAGTGATCTTGATAAATCTAACGCTCAATTCTAATTCTTTATGAATGGCTCGTAGAAACTGGATAATCTGCTCGGGATGAACAATGCTGCAGGTAATAGGTATGGTCTGGGTTCCGTTCATAACGGTAATACTACTGCTAGTACATCCAGGACCACATTTCATTCCGACCACTAATAAAGCTTGGGAGATTGCTTATCCTAAACCCAAAGAAGAGCATGCCATAGGATCGAGGCCTATCAAACAGCGTAGGATCAATCATCCTACATATCGGCAACAGCCGCGAGCAAGTTTGAACTTAGGTTCATTCCCACTTGCCATCATTGTGGCGCTTTGGGACACACAAGACCTAGATATCGTAAACTGATACTAGAAGTAAAAGTCAGGATGTCTCGAGCACGATTAAATTTCTTGTCAAGCAAGTTAGCCATTTAACGGAGATGATGACTAGGTTAACTAAAATCACTTTTACTCTAAGAAGGTTTGTGTAAAGAAGAGGGACTTCTCTAGGTCTAAAGATCAACTGAATTGCTATGTTGCTCATGTTGTACTTAAAGCTCAAAATAACTCTGTGGTATTTTGATAGTGCGTGTTCAAGACATATGTGTGGTGACAAAGCCTTGTTATCGTCTCTCGATGATTGGAACGGGGGTGTGACCACCTTTGGGGACGGAGCTATTGCACTGATTCTAGGAAAAGGTGTCGTTAATATTTTTAGACTCCCTACTATCTCAGATGTGCTATATGTGAAAGGGGTTAGAGTCCAACCTGTTAAGCATTAGTCAAATTTGTGATACTGATTTTGAAGTTAGTTTTGTCCAGAAAAAGTGTACTGTGTATGATTTTATTGGTAACATCGTCCTCGAAGGTGTAAGAACTTCAGATAATTGTTATGGAGTTCTTCCTAATTCCAACTACGTGTGCAGCAGTTCCAAGGTTAACATCACTAAACTGTGGCATCAACGTCTTGGTCATATGAACTATAAAAGCTTGTCTAAACTGGCCAAGAAGGAACTTGTAAATGGGTTGTCTAAACTTGAAAATATTGATACTACTGTATATAGCCCGTGTCAACAAAGTAAACAACTTAGAGTTCTTAAAAAATAAACCTCTAAAATCTTGACTAACAAGCCACTTGAATTACTCCATATGGACCTAATAGGACTATTTAGGACCGAAAGTCTTGGTGGCAAACGGTATATCTTGGTTGTGGTTGACGATTTTTCTTGAAATACATGGATTAAGTTGTTGAGGGATAAAACTGAGGTGTTCGGACTTATCATCTCATTGTGCAAGAGGCTTAGGAATGAAAAATATTTTACTATATCACAAATTCGTAGTGATCATGGAAAGGAGTTTAAAAACTTTAATCTTGAGAATTTTTGCTTAGTGGAGAAAATCCAGCATGAGTTCTCCTCGATCACTCCACAATAAAATGGAGTTGTTGAGAGGAAAAATCGTGTGTTTCAAGAAATGGTTAGAGCCATGTTTCATGGTAATGATCTAGTTATGCATTTCTGGAGGGAAGCCATTAACACTGCGTGTCACATTGTTAACATAGTTTATCTTAGACCTACAATTGATATGACACCTTATGAGATTTGGAAAGGAAAAAAGCCTACTATCAAATACTTTCGTGTGTTTGGAAGTAAGAGTTATATTCTGAGAGATAGAAAAAATTTAGGCAAGTTTGATTTGAAAAGTGATGAGGAAATTTTCCTAAGATATTCTAGAAATAGTCATGCCTATCGTGTATATAATTCTCGTACAGGGGTTGTAATGGAATCCATCAATGTAGTGGTGGATGATACCTGTAGTGAGGGAGAGACTGGAGGAGACTGTGTAGAGATGGAATACTTGAGTGTTGAACCCGTCATGGTGACTGAACATAAAGTAACATCGGTTTGCGACATCCCATGCACTACTAATGGTTCAAATACTTCTATAAGGAGTTCACATCCGATGATAAAAGTGAACTTCTTAAAGAACCTTCATCTAGAGTTAAGACGAATCATCCTAAAGGGAATATTATAGGGGATTTAGATGAAGGGATGAGACTTTGAAAGAGGGTTTTGAACAATCTGACTGATGCTAGCTATGTGTCTCAGATTGAGCCTAAGAGAGTAGAAGACGCTCCTAGGGATGAATGTTGGATAGACGCTATGCATGAAGAGCTGAATCAGTTTGTGTGAAACAACTTGTGGGATTTCGTTCCTCAACCTGATGATTGCAATGTTATAGGTACTAAGTGGATATTTAAGAATAAAACCGACGATCAAGGTACCATAACTAGAAATAAAGTTAGGTTAGTAGCCCACGGCTATACTCAGGTTGAATGAGTTGACTTTGATGAAACATTTGCCCCTATTGCTAGACTTGAATCCATTAGGATTCTTCAGCTGTTGCCTGTACCTTAGGATTTAAATTATATCAAATAAATGTCAAAAGTACCTTTTTGAATGGAATTCTTCAGGAAGAAGCCTATGTTAACAAAAAGGTTTTGTTGATCGTAAGTTCCCACACTATGTTTATAAGCTGAATAAAGTTTTGTATGGCCTTAAACAAGCGCCTAGAGCTTGGTATGATAGACTTACTGTTTATCTCACGAAACATGATTTTCAATGGGAGGTGCTGATAGAAAGTTATTCATCAGACATAATGAAAAAACTATCACTATAGCTGAGATCTACGTCGATGACATTATTTTTGGATCTCCTATTGATTCTCTTGCTCATGATTTCGCTGAATGTATGAAACAAGAATTTGAGATGAGTATGATTGGAGAACTAAATTACTTTCTAGATCTCCAGGTCAAACAAACTGATGATGGGTTGTTCATTTCTCAATCGAAGTATGCGAAAAATCTTGTCAAGCGTTTTGGATTAGACAACAAGAAACACACTAGAACCCCCATGAGTACCAGTGTCAAGTTAGGTCATGATACTACAGGTAAGAGTGTTGATAAGACACTATACAGAAGTATGATAGGCAGTTTACTTTATCTCAATGCTAGTAGACCTGACATAGCCTTTAGTGTAGGGGTTTGTGCACGTTTTTAGGCAGATCCCAAGAAATCTCACCTGTGCGCCGTGCGACGTATCATTAGATATGTAAACGGTACCATTAATTATGGAATTTTGAACCATCGATTTGCTCAAGCATGGAGTAAATCAGTTAGCTGTAACATATTGCCATCACTGGCTTTGGTTATTCATGGAGTACTTAGTATAGGGGTCATCATGTACCATCTGCACTGCACACACTATGATCTTATTAGTAGTACTCTGTCGGTGTGTGAGATTTGAGATGTCAATGACATGTTAGTACGGGGTGTCTTAGAACATGAATTAACCATATGAATTAGACTTAAACTCATGGTTATCCCTGGTATCAAAATATAACACTTGGATACAAAAGAAAGAGAAAAAAGGGAGTGCTCTATATCTTTTGTTTTTCTTCGAAACTTATTTGACTCGAGCAATTAAGTCTGCAGATTTTCTCATAACCTGGTGTCCATGGTCGACTGATTTGGGTTAACCGACCTGAAACTCGCTACAGGGATCATTTTAGTCGATTAATGAATGAGAGTCTGTACTTAAGATAGAAAATAATTATAAAGAGCCTCATTCATTGACTAAATATGAAATACATTATTTTGCTCATAATCAGGGGGAGAAACGTATTACCATTTCTACTAAGTTTTAAGTTAAAGGTCTTAATGTGCTTTACATGGTTTGTCTTTCATAAGTAGGGGGAACAAACTTATTGACTGTGATGTTTAACGTGTTCTTTCTCACAAATTTAAAGTCCGGAGTCCTGTTTTTAAAGGATTAGTGACACTTTACACATATGGGTCACTTATACAATTTACCCCATGGTAACTTGAAAAACATGTGTGGGAAGCCTTATTGTTAAT
>CADEPD010076735.1:0-17132 GCA_902829195.1 Fraxinus dipetala | reverse complement strand
AATCAAGGACCCAGCGGAGTCCTCGGGGACGACCAAGGAACCGGAGTCCTCGAGGAAAAGTCAAGGAAGGGTATTTTGTAGTCCTCGGTGATGGCATGCCTCGGTAACGTGAAATCGTCAATATCAACTATATTTATAAAATAAGAATTACGGAACAAGTTTGACTCTTTATTTTTAAAAATTAAAATAGAGAATTCACTAAACTTATTTTAATGCATCGTTTCTCTAACAACATAAAGAGTATCATGCATTTAAAGTCTCTTAAAAATGCTCAATGAATTCAAATTCTAACTTCAAGGGGCAAATTAATTAGTATTAATCCTCAAAGATTATGTATAATTCTATTCATTCGGAGTCTATTTGATCGTCAATTTATGTGGCGGTATTGTTACATTATTCAATGTCTAAAAAATTATTCAACGTTCATTAAACAATGTGACAATAATTCGATATCATATAAATTCTAGATGAATGGATTGGATATTTAAAACAAAAAGTTGTAATTTAAAAATATTTAGCATCTTTTTAAATTTCATTTTTTACTAAAAAAATTATATTTCAAAATCAAATATTAATTAGTTCCTTCTTGAGCCACATTATTTTTCCATTTTCATTCTTCTACTCATTTTCAACCACACATTCTTCAATAAAATAATATTTTCTATTAAATCAATAACTTTTTCTTTTCTTTTCAATCATATATTTTTCATCACATAAAAAAAAATACATTATTGTGGAAATAATGTGGCTCAAACAGGGGCTAACTTTAACTACCCATTTTATTGGATTTGCAAGTGTTATCCACTAATCAAATTAATTTTTTGAGGTCCAATTAATTTTTAAAAGAGTATTGTTATTTAGCACATTGATGTTATAACATCAATTTAGGCGTCACTAAATGTTATTAAATGAAATATATAAATAAATGAATCACATAACTTCACCTTTAAATTGAACTTATCTTATAAATTGGTGCTCTCGCGCCACTAATATTAGATATCATTATTTTTTAAAACTATATCGTTGATAATTAGTCCATGTTTGGTTTAAATAAAAATTAGATTTAAATTAGAGTGAGATAAAAATTGATGGAATGTGTGATTGAAAAATTGTGAATTTCATAAAATTTGTGATTAAAATTAATCGTTGATTTTTAATTAAATTTTTTTATTTGGACCAAACAGGGACTTGGACGTTTTACAGGTGTACAGAACGCACCACTATAGTCTCTATACCTAGAGCCAGCTGTCTTCTGTCTCATCATATTATTACCCTTCTTCTCTTGTCATTCTCTGCCCTCAACTCACTCACTCACTCATGGATCTCGCTTCACTCCACTTCTCTTCTTCACTGCAGAAGATGCTGCTTCTCCTTCTTCTTCTTTCAGGTAATGAATGCTATTTACCCACCTAAATTATGCGTTTACACTACCAAAATCTAATTCTCTTATGTTACTCACTTGCAGTTTCATTGTTACCAAATTGGGTATATTCACTTGGCATCAACTACGGTCAAATTGCCAACAATCTTCCCACCCCTGACGCCGTAGTACCGTTGGTGAAATCCATCGGTGCCACCAGGGTCAAGCTCTATGATACAGATCCACGCGTTCTTAAGGCCTTTGCCAACACTGGCGTCGAGTTCATTGTTGGCCTTGGCAATGAGTACTTGGCTAAAATGAGAGACCCCAAACAAGCTCAAGATTGGGTTAAAACCAATGTTCAGTGTCGTTTACCTGCAACGAAAATTACATGCATTGCAGTTGGTAATGAAGTTCTCACTCTCAATGACTCTGTTCTATCGTCAAATCTTCTCCCAGCTATGGAAAATGTCCACACCGCCTTGGTCAACCTTAATCTCGATAAACAAGTTGTTGTCACTACGGCTCACAATCTGGGCATTCTTGAATCTTCTTATCCTCCTTCTTCGGGCTCATTTCGTAAAGATCTAGGTCAAAGATTGACTTGTATCTTGGATTTCCACTCCAAAACGGGCTCGCCATTTTTAATCAATGCCTATCCTTATTTCGCATACAAGTCGAATCCCAAACAAGTGCCCATTGATTTTGTATTATTCGAGTCTGATTCTGGCATTACAGACGCGGTATCGGGCCTGCATTATGGGAACATGTTCCATGCCCAAATTGATGCAGTGCATTCTGCTATGGAGAAACTTGGGTACAAAAAAGTGTGCCTGCAGATCTCGGAGACAGGGTGGCCGTCGAAGGGGGATGCCGACGAGGCAGGGGCCACGGTGGATAATGCAAAGAAGTACAATGCGAATTTGCTGAAGCTGATTGCAGAGAAGAAGGGTACACCTATGAGGCCCAATTTGAATTTGAACATTTATGTGTTCGCTTTGTTCAATGAGAACATGAAGCCCGGTCCAAGTTCCGAGAGAAATTTCGGGCTTTTCAAGCCCGACGGAACGCCAGCGTATAATCTTGGTTTTAACGCCACAAGTTTGGTGGGTTCGAACACGACGACGAGCTCCGGTGGTGTTGCCGGCCTTTCTCCGGTGCCGGGGTTTTCGCCGCCGGGAAGCTCTTCCAACGGCTACTTGTCCATCAGTTCTGACACGGTGAGTTTTTCTGTATTTATTAATTCCTACTTTTGCTTTTACCTTACTGCGCTCATGGTTCTGTGTAATGTCCGCGGGGGGTGAAGTCCGCATAGTGGGGTGGAGCGTAGGATAACAGCCATGGTGCGCAGGATATCAAATGAGAGGATTAGGGTTAACATGGTGGGGCCCAATTGGCAAATGTTCCACTCCTGTTTCACACGTGGCAATGTATGTAATTTTAATGGGGATAAGGGTTATTTTGGAAACTGTATATCGTGACCATTCATCGATCCTCTTGGGATGAACACATTGTGAATCTTTTGTTTTCGAAATGAGAAAAGAAAATCTTGATTTCTTGATTTGGTAATGTATTAGTACAAGTTCATGTGTATTGAAGAAAAGTTCACAACCAATTCACGAAAACTAAAGATGGATTGTTTCTTTTTAAGCATTGCCTTTGATTGGGAGGATGTGGTGATAGGAAAGATCAATCCGAGCTCTCTTATTGAATTGCTTGTTCAATTTGGAATATTCCGAGTTGCATCATAGTATTTTCTTGCATTGCTTGATGAATGAGTTCCTAATTAACTTAGAGAAACAAAACGTCCAATCTACTTCCCTAACGGTAAAAAATGTTGACTTGTGCATTTGAAATGTAGATTAATTGTTGAGTTAAAGCCATTTGTAGTACATCACTTTTGACATCATCCAAGTTGGCATGATTTGATTGGTGAAAAAATTGTTCATTTTTTAAACTGTCCAATAGCGTGTTGTCACGTGGCACAATGTAAAAACTGATGTACATGTAACATGATTCTAAATGGTTACCGTTGTGGTGTCTTAATGGCAGGAGCGACTTCTTTTGCAAGGGACACTATCATTTTGGTGCAAGTTGGTTTCAACTATTATTGCATTCCTACTTTATTAGCTGTTGATGTTTTGGAGGAATCGGAGGGGGATGTTCAATTTCAACCAAGTGGGGTAAAGTAAATAAATTGGAGTTAGAAAAAGGTGAAATTATGTTCCTTTGCACCTATATTATAATAATAATAATGTTAATTTCTTTCATTGCCTTAACATCACAGAAAAGTGCATCGACACCAACTTCCAACCTGATCGATTCACCGAAGATCTATGCTTGGCGCTATTCTGTTTGATGCTGGCTGATGTTTATGTTCATATGGCTGTGCTTAGTTTTAGTGATTTCTTAATTATGCTACTAGGAAAAGGTGGCCATGTTATCTATATGCATACATAGACCCAGTTATGATTATGATTATGATTTTGATTGTACGTACTATTTAATTAGTAATTTGTGCAAGGAATCGGGATCCTAGGAGTTTGCGATCGATTTGTCTACAATTACAATCATTATGTTGAAGTTTTGACAAAAAAAACCTAAAGTTGAAATAATCCACGACCGAAAGTGCTCTCTTCTGTTGCTTTATCTGAAAGATTCATTTGGAGCTTGAAAAACGGTTGCTAAATATAACGAAATTGCTATTCATTTTCTAAAAATTATTTATTTATTTATTTATTCAACTAAAGCAACCTTCATTATTGGGATGAGCAAGTCCATGAATTAGAACACACAAATGTAGTACTTAATTCTTGAATGTCTTGAACCAATTTCGCGTTTGTAAATCCATCTTCCATGCAACTCATAGTGCCATTTTCCTTTTAAATAGTCATTGTGCAGATCATTATGGTCAATCCATTGCACATGTTGCTACCACATAATGTGCATGATACACAATTTTCAAACAGGTGACCATCACACAAACCAACACGTGAAAACACTCAAATATGAACGTGCTTAATATCCTCATGACATGATGCCAATGGGGGATAATGTTCTATACGTATGGTTTACATACACGTATTCATATAAAGAAAAGGAAAACTAAAATCTTTATTATATAATACAATTTAACGCATACTAAACATGCTGAGAAGGATGGGATGGTACTAGACAAATATATCAAGGAAGAGAGAGAGAGTTAATATCTTGATTATGGTACTATCGAATTCCAATATCGCGTATAAAATATGCAAAATAAGATCCAGTTGAAGTTATCATGCCATGGGTAAATAATAAATACTCTTGATCAACAAAGTGCCTCAAGCAGCCATGCTTCTTGAAGTGTCCAGATGTCATCCAAAACTTTTCTACAAAAGAAATAATAGCCTCCCAATAAAATAATGCCCATCTCTCTTGGCAGCCACAATCTTATATCCTTTCTGTTGTCTGCATCAAAGCCTAATTCCATCAAGATTGCAAATATTGTGCAAGAACACCTTGCCCCATTGTCAAAACTCCAATTATGGCACAGTTTAAGAAAATACCAAAGCATCAGAACCATGCAATTCAAGAAGGATAGGTTACCGTCAAGATATCATTCAAAAAGCGCCATGACCCTCCGATGTTTCACCAATTGTTCCATTCGTGTGACATTTAACTCTCCGGTAGAACAATACATAAGCAGCAGATGTCTTGATTTCAGACTCGCTGACCGGTGAAACATGAGCATCATCGAAATGATACCATCTATTGTCATCAATTAACTGCAATAAGAAAAAAATAAAATTGATGTAATCAGACCATAGAGTTAATGGAGGGAGTATGATTTACTTCACAGATGTTCCAAGCAGCATGTCAACGAAAACTTCCAAAAAAGGGCTTAATGTGGAGGCACATTGAACTCCCCAATCCCTTATGAACCTAAAGAATAAATAACCCATTGGATCCAGAAACGTTATCAAATATTTATTCTTGAACCACCCAACCCACTCATTCACCACCCTTATGGAAAAATAAGGATGAATGCTAGGTAAATAATTACCTTACAGTATGCAGAATAGTGACCACCCCCAAGGCCCCCATAATGATTGCTAATAGCATATAGCTCATACACATGTGAACCTTCAGATGCATCATTGCTTTTCACATATTTGCTTAAATCCAGATTATGGATGGGAAAATTCACGAAGCTGTCCAGTTTGTTCTTCAGCCATCGGCTATATGAGAATCGCTTCAAGTGAAAGACAAGTACATCTGGCAACCTCCACAAATCCAATTTTTTAGTTGCTTGCCTATGTTCTTTGCATCGAGGACAATACCTGCAGCCAATTGTTTCAAGAATTTTATGGAAACATCAACTATGCCAAACAGAAGTTTACAGAAAACAAGATAGTTCAAGGTATAATCTACCATACCACATATCATCAGGGCCAAGAGGTTCCTCTTTCAGAAAGGCATCCAAGCAGGAAAACAAAGAGATGGCTTCCTGCTTGGTTTTCTTAGCTGCAACTCCTGTCTTGAGAACCTCAGGAAGATCCCTGAGAAAGCTGGCGTCATATAACTCATGTTCTTTGTTAGTCCACTCTAGGATGACTTTAACCATTCTGCCAGGTTTTATGGGTGACTCCTTCACAATTGACCTGAAACTTGAACCTCGATCATCGGCGAGGAAAAGCCGTAATGACAACTCACTGATGGACATTCCTTCCCGTTCTATATCACCTGCTGATTGGATCCCAGGTCTCAACACAGTGCTACTGCAGTCATTTCTCTCTCCTGGTGCATCTAAAGCATAGCCATTTTCCTGCGCACTATGAACTGGTACTGGAGGGATAAATGCTTTCCTTCTTAATGGCGAAAGCATTCTGTTAATGGCAAGCTCGATATCAGCTCCACATTGCAGATCTTCCAACGAAGTAACTAATGGTGTCAGAAAGTGCTTCCTATCGCTGGAGAAAAAGATGTATCTTGGTCAACATAAGCAGAAACTGAAGAGATAGATTACAGGGTTTATTCAAGGGAATAAGTTAACAAGTTGTTTGGCACATATCAGATATTTATTCATAACCATATTACCTGACTCTGGAGAAATTTTACAGTAATAATGTCTTTTCATGACATGTAAAAGATTATAAATAGGTCCACACTCATGAGACCACAACCACCATAATTTTACACGCAAAATAGAGGCAGTCTAAAGCCATTGCTAGGATAAAATTTGGAATTCACCCACCATCTTCAATTTGAATTTTTTTTTTTACAACAAAACAAAAGTAGACTCGTGATTTAAAAATAAGAAAAACCAGACTCCTACTTTTTCTTCTGAAATTTCTAGCCAGCCATAACAAAGGCACCCTTCCAAGGTTTGCAATTCTTGTTAAGCCAAGTTGACACCTTTAATTATAAAAGAAAGTAATAGATGCTTTTTTTGTACCACAAAGACTAGTTCTTTTTTCAATTACACATACAATCATGTCCGCAATGAAACTGCAACCGGAAGGAAAAAAACTCACATTTCATTGCGTCGGTGACATATCTCTAGTCTTGTTACCTTTGCTCCACCTTTAGGGAGTCTGTAAGCAACAATATGTTCATCATCCTTTATTGAAATCAATGCTTCGGATGGATTTTCCAGGTACTTAAATATCCGATTTTCATAGACCTGCAGATTGAAATTTCACTACTTCAGATGAACTAGGGTATGAGGATACAAGCAAAATCCGCATACAATCAGGGACAAAATAGAAAATATATATAACCGTACCTCAGCAAGGAGCAGATATTCATCACTTTGTAAGCAACATGCAGCGCTTACAGCTTGGATAAGATCTTTGCAGTATCCTTGCTTCAGGACAGTAACGGTGAATGGCATAGGAAGGCCACTTCCATTGCCGTAAAACACTGTTACCGTCATTGTCCGAGTGGCTACTGAAGGAAGAGGCAAGGACAGGTACATGAAAGGATCAAACGTTATAGAGATTTTGCTGCAAACTGGGCAGACCAGTGTGGATTTGTATTGGCCCTGAGCAATTCCATTAATTTCAAATACTATAATAAAGATGGCCTAGAGAAATATCAACAGTGCAATGTACTTACAAGCGAATTTACTTGAATAAGAAATTCAAAGTCATAATGTAGAAGAAAACTGTTGGAATTCATAAATTTATAGTAAGCAGCTTCCAGGTCAAAACAAAATTTCTTAAGACAATGAAAGAATGATGCAGCCCTGACAAAATAAAATTTTTGATGGAACTATCTGAGACTGCCTCATTTTTCAGCTAGTTTGTGAAGGTATATGAATTGCATGAGAGGCTCAAGTTAATACGATTATACAAGGATATTTTGATCCAAATTCATAGAATTCAGATATTCGAACTGGCTTTAGTATATTCTCAAGCAGGGGTGGAGCGAGAACTCGGCCTTAGTGGGGGCAAAATTTAACTACGACTTTTCTTTTTCAAACAAGACAACAACAACAACAATAATAATAATCTTACAAGTTTCTACAATTGTTCCTTATTGGTTTTCATCCTTACAATATTCCATACAATAATTTCATTATCAATTTCCTATAATACATTTTTTCAATGTACACAATGAAACTGTTATTTTCCTACTACTTGATTTCTTTACAACATTTTAAGTGCGTTGAATCACATAAGTGTACTTATCTAGGCAGTCGAGATAAATAAGAAGTATGCAAATCAAGTTGTGCTACCTAAAAACTAAGCAACACGATCAATATTTTACAAATTATAATTAAAACATTTATTACATTATTTTCTTCTTTAATCTTGTCCAACTGTATTTCGGGCATAAAATACCTGAAACTAAGGTGTGGAAAATAAGAAACTCAAATGTCTTATTGTAATACTCTAGTCAAAATAGTCAAATAAAATCAAATTAAACTGAGAGAAAAGTAAACTGATAAGCCACAATCAAGTACACCTATTCTAGAAGGATCAAGAAGACTGGAGAAGGGGAGGGCAGCAACAAATTCGGTTAGATGGGCTGGCTGAGGTGGACAAAAACAGTTAGGAGTTCTATAAATAGAGAAGGGAATAGATAGGGATGGGACGCTTTTATGTAGTGAGAAGAGAGACCCTTATGAGAGTTTAGCTCTCTTGAATGGCTACTATTTCTTTTCCAGTTCTGTAATTTTCTTCAGTTTTCATCAATCAAACAGCAGTTTATTCTCTGGTTCTGATTTTGTTCTCAAATTACAGTTAGAACCCTAACATAAACATGTGTCAAGCAAGTGACAACTAGAAAAAGGAAAAAGAAAGTAAAATGCAGTGAACAAGTCTTAAAGTCTTTGGTTTTTTCTCCTTATTCAATGAAGATATACTTATAGTGAGAGAAGAAAGTAGAGTGAGAAAAGCAACAAACAAAAAACAAGGGAGAAAAATCCAAAATAAAGCCTGAAAAGGAGGAAAAAAAGAGAGGAAGAAAAGCTGGAAAAGGAAAGAGAGAAGGCAATAGCATAAACCTGGCCTTTATTTTAATTGTTGAGTTCTAACAAAAGGCAAGAACAAATTAAAGAAATATGAAATTCACAAAACAGTGTGAGCATATGCATAGTGGGGGTATAGGGAAAAGAAAAAATATCTTTCAACTTGCAGATGACCATGCATGCCTTTTAATTTCTTTTCTTTTTCTTGCTAGTGTAATACCCAACTAAACCAATTTTTTTGGTCCAAATCCAGTGAGGCAGTTACCTAACTGGATCTCAGGTGACTCCACCCATGTTCTCAAGCTCATACAATTTCGTTATACAATATATAGACTCCTACTTAGTAATATCATTTCACATACTTGCAGACATTCAATTTGATTAACATTAAGAATATATAGGAACAAGATGCCAACCTGGCAAACGTCAACAATTACAGAGTCATTTCGGGCCTTGTGGTATCTCCAAAACTCTTCAGCAACTTCATCATCAGGCCGACCATCAGAATCCTTTGTTTCTACGTATGGTTTCTGCTTAACTCGATTTAAATCTTCATGCAGCCCATCAAGTAAAAAGGCAAGGAGCTCCTGAAGAGAAATATACATCATCCTTTTAGTCAAATAAGAGTTAACTTTGCTCAATGACAATTGGAGCATACCGTCTTCAAGTACAGCATATAAGATAGACAAGAAACAAAAGCTACCAATTCTACTTCTTTACGTCTCTTGATATAATTCCACCTTATTTGAAGCATCATTTTTGTAATACTTCTTGTTATTCAAAGTAGAACATAACTTCACCCGGTATTTTTAGATTTAGCTTGAAGGGTGATGACATCTTAAAAACATCATAACCATGAAAAAGACTATGTTTAATCTTGAAACAATATTATTCTTCTGCAACAATAATCCCTTGGCCTTGAAAATATATTAGTCACAACTATCAATAGCCTCAAATATGTTGCAAGAATTATGCAGTAATATAATCAAAGAAGTACTACAAATGTGCTAGTGAATTCAATATGAAATCAAACATCAATACGACTGCAAATTTACTATGAAATTACAACAAATGTACTACATATACCCCAATTATAGCATCATGTCAATATACTCATTTCCCAATTGTACCATGTAGATAAAAAACAAACCTGCGAGTCATGCTGGTTATACCCACTGAACTGGGGAGCGAAACGAGAAAGTTTTCCCTTAAAAGAACGAGGAGCAACTGGAGTCCTACCGGAGGACCACAGTTCCCTCAACAACTCACCAAATGCAAGCGCAAGCTCACCCTGCAGAATTACAACAGAAATTAGTAACCTATACAGCAAGCCACATCCTAAATCTTTCAAAATAGATCAGAACAGCCATTACATGCATCCCAAGAGGATTTTGTCTGTTGATCCGCTCACTGTAATCTTCCAAGAAATACTCAGCCAGGGGTGGAGTGTGAACTAAACACTGGATAGAACTATTCATGAAGCAAGTGTTCCCCAGATTCTGCAATCCTGCCAAACCTCCCTTCTCACCTCGTTGTATCGGTCTCAAGCTCTCATATCCATCCTCCATATCTCCATTTGTGGAACTTAAATTACTTCGATGATACAAATTGGAGACATAGCCAGTTGAATAACCATTTGACAAACTTGGGCCACCAGCAATTGTAACAGATGATGTTGGAGGTTCTACTGGAACCAATGCTAAACCATTTCCAGTTGAATCCATGCCAAACCCATCTAGCACCTCAAGAAGAATCTGCAGATAGAACGAGAGAGACCCTTCAGAAAACAGAACAGTTTTACAATCTTTTCAAAATAAAATAAAGGAAAAAGGAAAATCAAAGATTAGAAGAGGCACTAAACACACATTTCTTGGAAAATTCATTAATGCAACCTTCAAGCAAGAGATTTATTGTAACATAACCTACGAGCAAGCTTTTATTGTTGATTGCAACAGCTGCACAAGGGTTTAAAAGTGCTAGCTGGTCTGAGCTTTAGGCTATTCAAGCTCAAACTTACATCATAAACGAGCCTAAAAAACTCAAGCTTCACCCAGATACTCTAGTTGGTCTAGAATGAGTTTCTGTTTAGGTGAGATTGGGCCAAGCTTTAATTAATTCACGAAATACGCAATAATTATTAACCTGATGAGCCAAGCTCAAGTTGCAAGTTCAAAAATGAGATCCAGCCTGGTTCGTTTCAACTGCCAAGACACATTACTAGCAAATTTAAAACATGGAGGAGACTCGTGTTTGGCTAAAAGCTTAAAAGATTCATTTCTTGTGTCAAAATTCAAAACAAATAATTTTTAATGATCAAAATTGAAAAGAGGGCAAGGTGCTTATTTTTAGAGTAAGGTAAGAAAAAATAACTTGCCCAACATGTTTGGCATTAACTTTTACTTCCTTTTAATCTTAGCTCTTAACTTAAAAATGAGTCACAGCAATCAAAAAAGGGTCATGCCACAAACTACAAATATTTACTACTTCGTGCAGCATCAGCTCACATTAGATATTTTCTTTTTGGAACCTAGCTCACATTAGATGTTCGTTATATGCATAAAAAGTAAAGAATTTTAACAACTCTTTCATCTCCTTTTTCTCCTGTAAAGAATAAAGATTAGAAGAAATGACGATTGCAAGATATCCACATATTTTAGAGCAGCAGTAGGATAAGCTGCAAATGCATAAACTTGTTAGACACAGCCTGTTAGGTACAACGTTAGCAACAGAAATTGCTTTCATTCATCCAAATAATCATCCGATATAAAGAGTTGCAATTATCTGACTTTTGTGAACTCACATCTTGATCCATCTGCAAGTTAGATTCCTCCAGGGTTTGGTTTGAAAGGATCAAAACTGTATGCTTCCGCTTATTGAAAAAGTCCCAGATACGTGCCTGTTGATATCAGTAATAAAAGAAAGGAAATTATAATCAGTTCAATAGAACCATGACTAAAATAATAGTGAAAATATTTCCAAGGACTACTAAGAAACACACCTTTTCTTGGACTATCCCTTTAAGCTGACACACTGTCTCATATAGATCATGTAAAGAAGCCTGACACAAAACATTGGAGAGAAGTTTCTCAGCTAAGAAGGACCTCAAATACAACATTGAAAGAAAAGTTGCTGTCAGAGAAGGTTCCATAACAACAAAAATCTAGACTGCTCCAATAAATTCGGGTCACCTACATAAATCTTAATTTGTCATTCCATTATGTTTATTGATAGATTTATTGAGAACCTAAAGAAATTAGATCCTCAACAACTACCAAAGGCCAATTTAATTGTGCCTACCCCTCTCTCTTCTAACTTGCTTTATCGAATTGCATCATTCTTGTGAAGGGTATTGTCTCTGTGTCGTCACAACAAATGGCCCAACCACCGATATATTCCTTCCCTTCAATTATCTTCAATCAACGTCGCCGCCACTCGTTAAGAGTAGATTCTCGTTTCCCAAAAAGTTATTGTTTCAGGTATCTAGATTTGATTATTATCACTGTGCTTTTCTTTTTATTCTTCAGCACAACAATTATACATGCTATTCTTTGGGCAATACATCTATCTCCACATATATGGATTTGTACGACAGGAAAGAAAATGACAAAGACCAGACTCTCAATTTTAGGATAACCACATCAACTGGTAGTATTATGTGTATCCACATAGGTATAGATATGTCATCACAGTGCACCTCTGACAAACTCAACAGCATATTAGTACAGACAGCTTGAAAGCTAGATTATGCTAGAAGGCAAGTTCCTGATAAAGATAAAATGTGATAAATTTGTAAAGAACATGGTTATAAATGCACGCTAGGGAATTATATTTATCCCTTATGTGCTCCATCTGCACCCATGAAATTGAAAGGAAACAATTACAGGAATATCAGGTAATTACCTTGTTAATGCAAAGAAAAACAACAGCAAACAAACATTAAATATAAAACTAGGTAAAATGTAGCAACAGATGTACCTTTTTACTTGACCTTATAATCACTTCACTCTGGTCTCTGGAATCTATTAAAGAGAGACACAGAGGGAAAACCTCCACACTGAAATGCTTCTGTTGTTCTCCCTGAGATATCATTTTCCGAGGCAATGCCGGCCCTCCTTTGTACCTAAGGACCATCAAAATACAAAGATTCAAAATAAGATAAATAAATAAAGCAAGTTGAGAAATATAAGACTCGGACCCTTAGGATGTTAACACATATTCTTATTATAGTAGGGGAATCTAGATTCCTCCCATTTTTTGAGAGAATTTAGTGTCTTTTTGAGGGAGGAAAGGGGAGAGAGGAAGGATCAGATCTCCAGAACTCCGTGGTTTACAATTGACCTCAACTATTGAACCTTCCCTTTTTCGGTCAGTTTGTGAACTCTCATTGACAGAGAGATTTATATAGCGTTATAAATGGCAAAAAGCATTAACCAGAATAATTACCACTCCAAAAGCTTCTCCCAAACTTCTTGCGGAACTAATACATAATCACGCCCTTCTTCCAGAGTTCTAAAAAGCTGCGGATCATCATCCTTATTATCCTTTCCATTTGCAATTATATCAGAGTTATCAATTGGTCCAGGCCTAGCTTCTGAATTTGTTGATATCAAGGACTCGGATTCAAATAAATAAGCACCATCTGTTTGCAATGTGTATCTTTCCCAGACACTGAACCACCTGCACAATGCATCAAGGGTAACAGATTAATGAGGATTTCTACAAACAGGCAAATTTCATTAACTGGGCGCCACGGGCCGGATACACTCAGCCTCATGTCCGAGTATCACAGACAAGACAACAAATTTGGTGTTTAGCAAAGGAAGGAAAAAACTATTCCATCAAAAAGTCGTAGGAAAACAGCCACATCAAAGCTGAAAAATCAGATATTATGTAACAATATTTCTCCAAATCAAGCACAATCATCAAATTTAACTAAAATAAAAAATATCCATCAATTCTATTCAAAGCACATCTAAGTTCAGAAAGTAGCACTGCTTTGCCAGAGACAGAATCTTAAAAAAGCAACATTCTAGTTTACAAGCGCCAAGAGACAATTGATACAGAAAAAAGTATATCATATTTCAAGAGAAAATCTTGATGATTAAACTGAGCTTTTGTTAGCTATGCTATTTATCCATACTGTTTGAGAGTCCAAGTTGAAAGTCCAACGAAGTAATGTTCAAAAAACAGCTTCAATTGCAATTGCATATTCAAGGTTAGCAAATAATTCTCTGTTGCGAATGCCTGTTTCTTCAACCCCCATCCCATGGTAATGGACACCCGGAAAAAGGAGTCAAAATCAGAAAATACTAAGAGAAATCCCAAGTTCCAAAACAGTTCCAGCATTTCATAAAGAAACCAAATACACATCACTACAGATACAAGATATGTATATCCATAACTCCATATTGAATAGACTTGGATCTCCTCACGAATAAAACTAACATAGGAAAACAGTTCTAGAACAAGAATAAATCATTTCGGATCTCCTTATTGATACAAACTATGATATAACTCAAATGCTTCGGAATAAGTATATAAATCGACTACTAAATAAAAGAGAAGAACTAAAACAAAAGAATAATAATTAGATATAATTCAAACCAAAAGCTAACTTAAATCAGTTACCTTTTAGATATAACATAGTACAAATTGTCTTCGCGCAAACTATTCTCAGCTTTGGCTGTCAAATCCTGAACAATCCTCCTCTCTTCCTCGGGCTTGCATGGTAAGTCTATCGATCCATTCTCCATCATGTAATTGTACCCAGACGAATCCGGAATCGTCATGATCTAATTAATTATAAAATTCCACACGACATCCAAATAAACAAAGCTTAGAAATAAAATCATTCACTATAAATAACTAAAAAAAATCCAACTCGAAATTTTCAGAAATGAACGAACCGCAGATCGGAGAATTTGCGAGAGAGAATGTAATTAATGAAGAAATATAAAAATAATCGTCCGCAGAAAGAGAAGTATAGAAATGGAGAGAGACTTGAGGAACCCTAGATTTCTGGTTTCTCGATTTGAATCTTTGATCGAAATATATAGATAGAGAAAATCGAGAGAAAAGTATTTTCAGGTCTTTTTTCCGATTTTCTACTCTTCCTCTGTTTGTTTCATGGTGGTGGATTTTTAAAGGTTAGATAAATTGCACGTTTAGTCTCTAGCCTTTGACCTTTTTTTTTTGTACCAAAAAAAAAAAAAAAACTTTTTCTAGCACTTCTTCCGTAAAAAGGACGATCCGTACATCATTACCAACCTTTCCTATTTTCTAATTCTTTTTCTTCAATCATATATATTCGAATAATAAAATATTATGTACGTAAAATCAAATTTTTTTTCACTTTTTAACTACACATTCTACTAAAAATCATTACTCAAAACATGATTTTTTTTCCATATGATTTAGGTTTAATTCATATGGGACATTAGTAAAGATGAATTTTGTCAATTAGGATGTGTTCGATTGGAAAATTTTACATGAAAAATGGCATTTTTCTATTGAATTCCAATTTTTGGAGTGCTTTATTGTCATTTTTTCCATGAAAATTATTTTCTAACTTTTGAAAATATGCTTTTTTGTTTTCATGCTGATCAAATACACCCTTAACGAAATATTGAGAGTCATAATGTCGAGAAAAAAATTGGTTACAAATATGCAACTGCAGTCGAAGAATGGGGACTAAAATTGTAATTTACCCTCAAAGCTTTGATTGTTTGCACTATGAAATTTAACATCTTAATTAATGTCGGATTAGGAAAATGAAATTGATTATGTTTAGAAACCATGTGTGGAGTAGCGTATGGGTATGGGACAAATACTAAATAATAAAATCAAAATATTCGGCTAATGAATCTTTACACCTACCTTATTACTATTTATTTAATAATACTTAATTATCGGGAAGGGAAAATTAATTGAAAAAATAATGTTGAATGTGTAATTTAGTGGCGGGGGTTTTTTCGATTTTATGGGCAGGCCTAATTGGAATGGGCCGTCTTTTCTATCTCAAACTAAACAAATGGGCCCTCACAACTAATAGGCCCGTTTCAATTTTTAGTTTTAAATTGAAGAGGTGGTAAGTATCACATGGGCATATGCCGCAGAATATTCCCAACCCAAATTAGAGGCATACGCAAAAAATGTACTAGTAGAAGCATCTACAACGCTGCACTCCTCACTTCATCCCCATGAGGTTTGTTCCTTTTGAGAGGGTCAAGAATTTGATACTTACCTTACATTTGATAAATTATAACCCCCACATCACATGGGGAATCAAGTTTCAACAGCAGTTCAAAATCAAAACTATTTTACGTTTTTTAAGTACGCTGCCTGTGTGTCCAACTTTGAAATAGCGAAAATACATTATGCCCAATACAAAATTTCCTCGTACAAGGGGAATAACCCACATAAGAAAGATGATAAATTAGTATTGGACTTTTCAACATTTCACTTGACGTGATTACAAATCTCAACCTTTAAAAGTGAGGTTTTACGTCCTATTTTGTTTAAATTGGTCAAGCCAGATCATAGGTGACCGAAAAATAACCAACGTAATCATTAAAATCTCATGCGATTTTCATATGATGGGAACTAGAGAGAAAGATTGTCAAACCACTTAACATTTATCTATGTGTGCAATTTTAATATCTCAATTTATGATTTTATTCACAAGTGGAAGAAAATTTATAGATTCAAATAGCTAGAGATCCAAAACTTCGCTTTAAATGTTGGAACATACAACCATACTACGTAAAAGGTTAAGGATAATGTACGACTAATATTAAATATGTGATTGTGATCAGTTAATTGGATAATTGTGATCAATTTGTTGGATAATGTATGACTAATATTAAATATGTGATTGTGCCACAAATTGTGTTTTTATTATTGGGAATTCTTGTGATATATGACTAGTAAGTTATTACGATCATAAATTGTGTGTTTATTTGTGAAAGTGACATGTTTTATTAAATAAATATCACAATATTTTATTAGAGGTCACATAATGTGACTACGTGAGTTTTGAAAGATTTGATCAAATTTCTTAAATGGAACCGTAATTTAGAAGTACGATAATTATGTATTTTTCCCAACTTTAAATCATTTAGACTTCTGAGTAATTGGGCCTAAATATGTAGACGATAAAAGGATGTTAGATCCTATTAATTTGGACTTCGTTTAGCTTGGCCCATATTAAATTTGATCCAAATAATTAATTAAGTTTCATCAATTTCAAATTTAAAAAATAAGGTTTAAAATTTCAAATTTCAAATTTCAGATTTTTTTTAAAGTTTAAAATTTCAA
>CADEPD010076711.1:0-10720 GCA_902829195.1 Fraxinus dipetala | reverse complement strand
TGCATGAGATTACCTTAAACGAGAAATTGCTGAAGGAATAATCGATATTAGCACCTAAGTTGAATTCTTCAAGACCCCCGCATTCATCTCCCTGCTCATCATCCAATAGGAATGAACCCAATTAAAACCATAAACGAAGAACTAATACATAAACCTCAAATTGGTCCAAGATAGAAAGTACAGCACCAGTTCATCATGTTGAATGCTCAAGCAACTACCAGTATCACTCATGCTACCGTTGTCACTGGAATCTTCAAAATCACTAGCTGCATAAACCTGTTCATCCGAAGGATTGCAGGAGAAGCGACTGGTGTCCGGTGCACTCTCAGATGTAGGGACAAAAGCAGCCTGGAAAGAATAGAAGCATTACAAGGCATGGCTAAGTTTTAAGTTGTATTTAATTCTTGTTATACTGAAACAAAATATTTCTGACACCAAAAGGAACATATGTCCTCGTGTAGATCAAGAAATAAGGCAGTCAAACCTTTTGTCTAGCAAGTGTGTGCCAATTAATATCTCTGAAAAATGGATGCTGTTTCACCTGTATAGTAATTTTTTCTTGGGTCAATAATCGTTCCAACAAATAGAGCATGTAATTAGAAACAATATGAATAATTATACCTCTGAGGCTCCTCTAGCTCCAAGTCTCTCATTAGGATCTTTTTTCAGTAACCTAAAAACAGGAAAGAGCAGAAGATCACTTTCTTAAATTCAGAAAATGAAACAGATTGAAGGTTGACAGTACCGGGGAACCAATCATTCTGCGCTAGAGCGACCAATCTGTTGCTAGAAAAATTAAGGATTCAGCATAAATCATGAAGGGCAAGTATAGCAATGGCGATAGTAAAAAGTTGCATTCCTGATTTCTTAACTATTCTTTGAAGTACATAATGAGTAACAAAACGATGACAAGTTCAAGATAGAAACTTCATGAGAAAAGTAACTTTTGTAAGTTCAAAATAAAGTTCATATGCGACATCTTGTTGGGTGTGAAGCATTTGTTAGAGAGGTGACGGGGCAAAGAAATCACTGGCAATTTCAGAAAGCTATATAATATTTCTTCGGAAGTGGCCATTGAACTATTACGGCACCTAACCTTTACACTGATTATTGGCGACATCATAATTTCATATGACAAAATCCTCATCTGAGGAGACAAGCATAATGTAAGTAACATATTCTTGATCCCGACAAAAGCATAAAAATTAACTACCCAATTCATATCCAAGATATTGAAGAAAACCTAGATATAATAAGAGAGATTTTTCCAGAGAAGTGATAGCAAGTCAACTAAAATATTGACCAAGATCAAAATAATATTGGGCCTTTAAACAAATATAATCTCCATAATCTAATTTTTTTTTAAAATAGTAAGGCTTCTCTTACTGATCAATAAAATCATGTGCTTCAGGACTCATTTCTTCAGGGACCCGAGGCCAAGATATCTTGTGGTTGAGAATATTATCAAATATTTTCTGCAACAATATTAAAACGATAAGAATACAACCATAGAAGGTACTTGATGGAAACTATGGGTGGGCAAATTTCATTGGAACTAGATGAACCTAACAGTACCGAAACCAAGAACTGGACTGGGTTTTTTGGTGTTCTTATCTATTCAATATTTAAAAGACACCAGACCGGTTCAGCTTCTCTTTCATTGAGATCCGATCAATTCTCTACTACTTAGGAAAGAAACCAATTAATAACCGGTTTGGTCTAGTTCTTACAAGAACCACCAACCCCCAATGGAAACAGTCAGATACACTTTAATGATAATTAACATAAAACCTGAAAGAATTTCACCAGTTGACATAACCACACAAAGAATGTAAAACTCCATTACAAGGAATTATTAGTGAGAGCTTTGTTCTTTTAGAATGGCAAGTGTCTTTGAACTTTCAAATGCTCCATTCACATAAGTATTAACACTATTTGGTGACTCTGATTTATCACCACATTCATATGAATCCTCAAACCCTCACAAACTTCTGGGAAACTCAATAACGTCAAGGATCATAGTGGAGAAGCAGATCCATGACCAACCGTTTCTAACTCTTCACAAGTTAAAAGTACAGAGGAGAGAGGGTAATTTATAAACATGTACAAAACTGTACACTAAAATAAAATGTTACAGCTATTTACTAACCTGAGGATGCTCAGCATTGAAAGGAGGAATTCCAACAATCAACTCAAATAGTATAACACCAACAGACCACCAATCGGCAGTAAAGCCTGAGGAAATGCAGAATATTCCATTATAACATTGCCTTCCTTATCAATCCAGTAAAACAGTAGACTACGTCCAGCAAAATCACAAAAACTTCACGCAAGATATTTTCTCATGTTATCATGCCAACATGTTCTTAAAGCACCATTACAAGTAGAATGATTATCAAGATAATCAAAGAAATCATGCACCTTTATGCTGTAATTTATATGCAATTCACTCCACAATGGACAGATTGTTATCATTTCTCGAAGCAAGCTTTATGTTCCAAAACTGATTACTATAATGAATTTAGGCAGCTATCGTGCAGTAAAAATATCAGTCATTATTCCACTATTGTTTTGCTGTCCATAGTTGCAAAATTCTGCAAATTCTTTGATGATACCATCTGCTACCAATCATCAATAGAAAACAATGTCACCTTTGCAAATTTCACTTTTTAATCAATTTTGATTAAGTTATCAACATTATCTTCACCTTCCCCTTGTCTGCAATTCTGAATGGCAGTTGGCTATGACAGGGAGGTGGTAGTGTGATTGCAAGGACTTGAGAGAGCTGAAATATGGATCTAGAGAGTCTGTCGGGGAGAGGGAGGGATTCAACCAAAGAAAAGTTGTTGATCTCATGATGGTTACGATTAGCTTCTTGAGGAGTGTGACAGCTGGCTATATTTTAAAATGCCATATTACAATTGTTAGGTATGTGGCCACGATTGTTAAGATCTGTTAAATTGGAGTGGTTCATTGCTCAACATTAGACAACAAAAGAAATCAATGATTACAAACCATGCCCAGTTCCTAGAAGAATCTCAGGTGCCAAATAGTCTGGTGTACCCACAGCAGAGCGTTTCTTGTGCCTTTCTTGCTGATGCTCAGATGCAGACAATTGAGGTTCATCATCTTCCATTAGGGATGTTCCACTAACAGCTGGACCCGATAAATCATTGCTGTTGATGAGACCAACTCTAGATAGCCCAAATTCTGTTAACTATTCAATAAGATGGTACAGGTTAATTTTTACTGATCAGAATGCACCATTCTTTTGAATTTAACCACGTCAGCATATTTGGAGAACAAAACATGGAGATAATAAGGCATCAGGTTCCACGAGCTTCAAATGTTTTAAAGAATAAACTATCAAAGGCATGAATCAATAGTACGTTTGCAATTTATAATTAATGAATATTAAATTATTTTTAAGGCATACTAGGTCTTTTTAGATTTAAATGCATACAATAATGCAGGTCAAGCAATTCATAAATCTAAAGTCTTGCCGTAATCAGTATATAGCAACAATGCAGTGCATATGAACATATTGAAAACTTTATCCAAAATAACCCACTTCCAGAATAAAGGAAAATCAAATTGAAACGGAAATAATCCACAAAATAACTTATTCTACCTACCATTACCATACCACATCAAACTGGCGGAGCTAGTAGAATGCTGAAACGTATTATTAGCAATAAGAAACATAGGTTATGGGAAAGACTGAAAGAGAAATAGCATATGTATTCTTTCGGTGCATTGATGGGGATGCCTAGATTGCAACTAAATGACTAGGTGCTAATTTAGCTATATGACAAACATGAGAAAGATGGTCAACTTTTAAAATTAAAAAAAAAGGGCCTTTCGAGATTAAAATATAAAAATTCAGCTGTCATTGCATGTACAAGAAGCAAGATACAGTGGCAGATTTGTATACATAATTAGTCCTAGAAGGGTGTTTCAACTCATGTCCCTGAGAGTTGGATGATCCAATGAAGCCCACTGGAATATTAACCTGAAGTTTAAAAATGTCAAAACTAAACCGATAACTTCTACCTCTTTTCTTATTTAAAGATATATATCCTTTTCTTGGTGGTTACTCCTTGCGCAAACTACATATTTTTAGTTCGAAAATCTGACAAAAAATAGAAAGCAATGCAGCAATCTACAAAAGGCAAATACCCAGTTTTTATATGAATTGACAAATCCTCTTCATGACTGACATTGAAAGGAAAAGGAAACAGATCGTTAACCAAAAACTAGAAAAATTACCTTAATATGACCATCAGGTGCAATCAACAAAATATCAGGCTTTAGATCACAATGAACAAAACGCAGAGTGTGCAAATATTCCAAAGCAAGCACCTGGTCATATTACAACCTCAAACATATATTTCAATATCATGTGAGCTGAAAGGGAGGTGGAAAAAGATAGCAAGTCACCAATAACAACTCACAACTTCAGCTATATATACGCGAGCAACATCTTCATCTAAGCAGCCTAGATTTCTCAGTAATGAATACAGATCTCCGCCGTTCAAGTACTCCATTACAAGATACAAATTTTCCCGACAAGTAAATGAATAGAAGAAACGAACCTAAAACATGAGCTATTAAAGTTAAAAAGTGATGACCTTTTCAAAAGATAAGTAAAATGCTTTGCCAGTTACATCTGCTCACCACAAAAGGATTGTGAACTGAAATCAATATATCCCTTTCAGCCAAAATACTCTCGACAGCATTCTTACGTATCATATCTGCCTTCTTTAGAACCTGCAAAATATAAAGAAAAACAAGATACTTCCAGCAAATGAGTTGAGAATAGAATTTCAGAAGCATAATAATGAGCGTGAGGATGGGGCAGGTTAAAGGTTATATACATGGAAGTTCAAGGTACTGCCAAAATCCAGTTTAGCCGATTTAGCTGGATCAAAAAGTTTGGTTCCCGCAATAATAAAAGAACTGAAATATGAATAAATAAACAAATACAAAGACAGACAAAAACACATACATCCACACACACAATGGTGGAAGAACTATAATTTAGTATGCCATAGACAGAGAGAGAATTATTTTTTACAGCAAATAATAAGATAAAATGCACAGCATTGTCAAAGACAGCCAGACCGATCATATAACAAAACAAGTCTTGCTCTCAATAAATTTGGAGTACATATAGCCCAATTAATATGAATAATCAAATGAGACTCTCCTAATTGTTACACAAAACTAACCAATTAAGACTAAGAGACAACTATAGATAACGTGCTTTCAATGTTGAGAGGGGGCAATTCCCTGTAATGGGATGAATGAATGAAATAAAATAAGAAAGCATAACTACAGAGGCAGGCTGGGTGGGGCCTGCCTGGCTCTGCTAAATTAACGATGTCTTAAACCGTAAAGGCAATGTTTCAGGCCGGGTGAGATATGTTAAAGCAAAAGCCAAAAGAGTAGCTGAGACAAACCTTAACAAAATTTTTTGGGTTCTCCATACTCTTGCACCATATGGCTACTGTGAAAACAGGATTGGGTGCTAATATGCAGGCCAGCTGTAGGGAATGAATAAGCTAAGTCCAACTCGCTTCAAGGAAGTAGAATTTAGCCCATCCCAAGTTAATCCCATAAAAGACATATGTCTTGGTGCATGTTAGTCGAAGTGTAACTTATAATTAAATCTGGTGAAGTACACTTTTTATACACACATTATGTGGACCCACGACTTATTGCCCACTTTTTTATCCAAACATTCTATGAGATCCTGCTGCTTAAATTATAATTAAACATTCCCAAACAAGCACTATGTGTATGTTTGGCAGTGCCTCCGGTCATACTTTTATCCACACATTCTATAGACCCACAATATATTACCTAATTTTTATTCACACATTCCGTGAGACCCATGCATAAATTATAATATAAACACTCCCAACACTTGGTGAAACTTTTGCACCACTTGTCCCTTTCTACCGTCAAAACTCAATCTCCTAATTTAAAAACTAAAGAAATCATGGAATATAAATTGAGAGAAGACAGATTCAAGATCATACGCTTGAACTTCAAGACATTAGTGTCAATATATATTATTTCTCCAATTCCAAATAACTTTATCCTAAAAGTTATAGCTTAAAGCTCTCTTCCTTCCACTTACTTTGCTGTTGTTGTAGACATTGTTACTGATGAAGCTGCCATAAAAACTGCCAGACACAGTGCTTTTCTCTTTCTACTGATTAGCATCAACTTTCATGAAATTCATGACAAAATAACGAAGAGAGAAGTGGTCCAATATAGATATCGAAGTATGGTATTGAAGCATAGGTTTTATGACCTTTATGGTCTTTTATGTATTATGCAAATACATCATCAATAGAATCTTTCTAGAATGTGTTAACACAAAACTTGCTATAGAAATTTGCAAGAGAAATACACCATAACATTCAGCAGTTATCGTACATCCAAGAAGACCAAATCTAGAACCACCTGGACAAAAGGCCTAAAGAAAAACAAAATATCTCAAGCAAGAATAAGTCTGGCATCAAGTCAGAAACTGATGGATCAATTAACAGATTAAATAAACAGGAAGTTCTTTATGTACCTTTATCGCAAACAGATCCCCTGTTGTTCTCTTTTTTGCCAAGAAAACGCGGCTAAATTCCCCACTACTGATTGGTTTTATAATCTCAAAGTCATCTATCGAGGTCCGATCTTTGGTAGAATGTATAGGACTAGTTTGCAAGCTACGTACAACCTCATTGTCTAAAGGTGCATCTTTGTCAATTACAGTGCTTGATACATCAACCTTGTCATCATCAACTAATTCGCATAATTGCCAATATTTCTCCCTAGATGATCAGAATCAAAATTCAGTCATATTAGGTAAACATTATTGAAGTTTAATCATACGTTAAATGCTACAAAAGTTAGTATACAGTGGCTTTCCAATGTAAAGGTCACACACTCGCCTGATCAACTTCAATATACGTGTTCCAAAAGTCTCCACAGTGAGGGCATCAAATTTTCTGCGGTCTTTAATAACTTTTGAGTCTTCAATACAGGAAAGCAGGTATGACAAAGAGCGATCGTCTTCCAGAGGTGTATTTGCTACACATCGAGCTATATCAGCGAGTTCATTCATCTGCATTGTCAAGTAGGATAACTAAAACTTTCAAAAGAGAATCCATAATCAATTTATTCCATAAAATTGACGTTCTCATAGTTCAACAGCAACTAGGAAAATTTTAGTACTCTCAGATTGTTATACAATCAGTCCCTATGCAGCATAATTAAATTAACTCCTCACAAAATCTTGAAACACGGAGCTTCAGCTCCAGTTAAGCTAGGGTTGGTTTCATGTACCACAAGGTCATTATCTACTGATGTTCGTAAAAATAAGAAAAGAAGACAAATATTTAAGATTAACACAAATTGGCTGATACACCAAAAAATTTGCAATATAAAATAGAGACACATATCAGAAAGAAAACCATTTCAAAGCTGGTAAACTAGGACAAAGATTTGTAATAAAATTAAGAAGCAAAAGAAAAGTAAGAAAAAATATACAAAACAAATAGCACGTATAACGCATAATTTTATAGTGTCCGAAAATTTCTAGGGGCAAAAACATGTGTCATCGAATCATGCGATTTTCTTAAAAGTTAATTGGATCTCACTCTCACACCTTCTGAGCCATTTCTTGAATCACAGCTTTGATCGGCACTCAGTTATTGGGTATGTACAAAGGCCTGACAGGGATCTATATAATTTTAACTCTAAAACTGGAGAGAGAACAGGATGTACTGATTGACCACACAGATCTCATTTAAGAAAAGCATGCTCAACCTAAACACAAACCATAGGCAGATGAAATTCCATGCCTTTCAAATAAAGCACGAATAATATGTCTACTTTTATCATGGTTTACAAGTGATACAAAGAACAGTACAGGACAAGACCCTCCTTTCATATTCAAAAGAAAAGATTCTAACAAGAAAGAAATAAATAAAGATGTCTACGAGGCTGTTTCAGCATTGACAAATCAAAAAGCCCATAAATTTATCTTTTGCTCTTCTGTTTTCTCTCCTCTTGGATAGTCCTTTTACTTTATCATACAGATAAATATATCTCAGCAAATTGAGCTCGGAGGAAAGTAAGGTTCTGTAGCATCACATTGTTTCTACTTCAAAGGTGTTGGGAAATAAAATCAATCGAGGTAATGCATATGACACGATACGAAGTATATGATCGCAAACAAACAACAAGATAAAAGTCAAATAATTAATTGGTTGATAAACGAAGTATTTTATTCAATTGACTAATACGAAGAAAATAAATACAATAACTGTGCCTACACAATTATTCTATATTCCAGTAATGCAAAATTTGTAAAAAGAGTTTAATATTTATAGGGGTGCATATCAAACTCTAGGAATACCACAAAGATTGGAAACAAGATACAAAATCATGTGAAATAAAAATATTTTCTCAAAAATCCCACCTAATTTGGATAAAAAAATCAAACAATTTTCACCTTGACGCAAATTCCTCACTGAATAACATTACTCTTTTCATATAGGCGTTTTGGTTCCTTAATAACTATCTAATACTTATCTAATATTCTATTTTTTTTTTGACAATTACCAGTTTGACCCTCGAACCTTTCACTTTTCCCGTACGATGCCCGTCCTAGTTTTAAAAACATTGATAAAAAGCATTCCAGAGAAGATGATGACAAGGACGACAATAATGAAGAAGAAATTTATTGAAAATGAATTTTGAGACCAGAATCAACCTGAGGACGATCATCATGTTCAGAGAAAGCACCTTTCCCAGACAAAAGCAAGTCTATCTGGCTCGTTGTCAGTGTCATCAAGGGTGACCTAGGAATCATGCTTCCTGCTGATGATGATGTCATTCCTTGGTCCGATTTTGGACCCAAGCGAGTTTTACGTAGCATGGAAGGTAAACCCTTGAGTTCGTCCATGAATACAGAATTGTCCGTTTCAGGAAAAAAGTCCAGCGTGTCTCCTGAGCCTCTGCGAGATAAATCACTGAGTTTTGAAGAAAGAAGATCAGATTCTTCAGTCACGCTCGAGTCTGATACTTTGACAACATCTGGGCTTCCAACAGCTTGTTGGTAGTCCTTCTGTGAAAATGAATCCATCAACTTCTCAAGAGTTCCAGCAATTCTAAGTAGACGCTCATTGACACTTGAACCCTTTTGGTCACATCGATCAGCAATTGCACAAATTCTAGAATGGTCTTCCAAATGCAGAGTGAGAATTTCCTCCTCACAAATGCGACATATTATTGAGCTTTCATCAGCAATGCCTGGCTGATCTTCCCAGTAGCCCCAGGAAACTTTATGTTGGTGCTTGGAGGGCATGGAAGACTGTCCAATAGAATCTTTAGCAGGAGGAAGCTCAGTAACATTAGCATTAGCAGGAGGCAGATCAACGTCATGGATTCTTCTCTTGCTTAATATTTTTGAAGCTTCTATGATATTGTCATTCTTCTCCTTCGCTGAAGCAGCTTCTTTGGGACTTTTTCCAGAAGAAGATGGAAATTGCTTCCAAGAAGCCATCCGATTCCCACCAGCAGTAGAATCTAAGTCCTCTGCATTGTCAACTAGTGATGGTAGAAAATTTCCTTTTACAGCGTAGTCTCTTTTCCACTCTAAGCCATGTTGTTCTTGACTGTAATATTTTCTAGCAGACGGTGCCTTCGAGTCTTTTGAAGCACTAGGAATATTCTCGTCCCTTTCCACAACCTGAGAAACGTGTTTATCTGCAGGCTGAAGTGGTTGTCGTAGCTGAAAAACACGGTCATCCTCAGCAAACGCACTTTCCTTGTGGAACTGCAACAATCTTGTGCACCTGGTGAGAATGAAAAGCATTCGAGTATGAAGCTGCTTAAGCATTCCCATAGGAAGCTTCTGACGTCTATCATCCAAATCTTGAACTATGCCTTCACACTGAAGCCAAAATTCTCCCGGAGATGTCATGGCACAGCTCCGAGCCAAAACCAGCAAGTCCTTTATAGTTTCCTGCCATTCTGGTTGACTTTCTACATTCTTTTCCAGAATCCCAACCAGATATGCTGCAAAAATATGCAGATCAGAATTCACTTCTTCCTTTGCTTTGTCAAATTTTGTCCTTAACATAGTTAAGACCTCCTGTTGAAATTGCAACGTAATCATGAATATTCGAAATTCAAAAGAGTGTTATCTGTAAACTTAAGGGATAAGGGTACGGAAATCTAATTACCTCCAGATGATTTAAGTGTCAAGGCTTCCAAAACGGGTAAGGTCGTAAACCTTTGGAATTCAATTCATGAGAAAGACTTTTGATATCACCAGGAACAAAAAAGCTACACGTACAGCAAGCTTCACCGCTTCCTGGGAGCAGTTTGGACTATCAACTATGTGCAGAAATGAATGAGAAAGTAAACACCGTGACTGGTGGGGATGACAATGTAATTGAAATTTGAACAGTGCTAAATGTACACAAATTGCACATGAGTCATACTATATGTACAATCGTTGTTGACAGTATTGGTTGACAACATCATATTCATTCATTTTAAAAACTGTTTTTTACATTAAATGCTTGGACTTTGACTAATACATGGTTGACAACCATGTTTATATTGATAAGTATGTTTTGACACACTTATTAGGCACTTTTTGGAGCTAATTATTGTTGAAATTGAGTGAATTTCTATTCATAAT
>CADEPD010076693.1:0-11533 GCA_902829195.1 Fraxinus dipetala | reverse complement strand
TTTTTTTTTTTTTTTGGATTGCTTTAAAATTATAATGTTCAATTAAAGATGTTGTTTTCTAAATATTGAAAAAGATTTAATTACAATGCTCTTTTCTTTACCACAAAAAAAATCTTTGAGGTAATATGTTACAATATGATTAACCTTTAGCGTATGAATTTAGTGCATATACCTTTGGTATTGACCACAATTCTATCTAAATCTCTATTAATTACCATAATTGAAGAAATCAAATGTGTACTCAATTCAATATTTCCTTTCATTACCATGACCAAAATTAAGATTCAATCATAAAATGAATTTATCGGAGTGACTTAAGCTACTCATGTCGATCCATTTATTAGGCGTGTTAGCCTAATTGACGCTTTCAAAAATTTATACACCAATCCGTATTCTTCACCAAAATTTTTTACATGTTATATTGCATGACGCGTCATGATTCCGAAAAATTTTGACGTGACAAATTTTGATACATCTAAACCCATAAAAGAACACAAAAAGAGTTCTCTTTTGTGATTGTTCTATAGACTATATATATTGGCGTTGGCTCGACCTTTGAGCTATGCCAAGTTAAATGAGACAAATTTTGGTTAAAATGTTTGCTAAAAAAAAAACTAATTAGGTTCACCCAATACTGCCAAAAACCTTGTAATCATCATGGCCAGCCATTTCAGCACACAGAAGAGTAGACATCAAATGGCCTGCGGCTGCCAATGCCATCCATCTAAATTATTTGCATTTGTATATGTATGTATATTGTATATTATAAAACATGAATTTCTTGTCCAAAAGCGTTGAATTTTATTGGCTTACGGCTGAGATTCTAACTTTAAAAATCTCGCAGAAATACATGAACACGTACAAATATTGACCTCCTAAAATTCGCCATTTTCCTCCACGTTTCAACACCCGCCACAAAATATGTGCCGTCGCCGATTTGCCTATTACCTTTTTGTCCATATAAAAGATCACACACACACACACACACACACACACAATAGTTTCATAATTTGACTTTCTTCTTCTATTGGGCTTGATTTCTTGGTTGTGCTCTGAAAATTACTTATTCACACGCATAAAGCACAAGCATTTATGGGTTTTGATCAAATCGTGTCTTCATAGCGTGGGAAAAAGGGAAAATATTATTTAGAGAGAGTGAGTGAGTGAGTGAAAGAGGAGGGTTGTTGATGGTGTTCCCCTCCTTCTCACGCTTTCTCTCTCTCTCTCTCTATAATGATTTCTTGCATCATTTTGTGCATAAATTTGTATGTTTGTGAGTAATTGCACCCACATTTTTGTTTCTTGTAATATACATTTAACGCTGTTTTGAGGAGGAGATTTGATTTGAAGATAGGCAGATCATAGATGGGGGCATGTGTATCTCGGCATGAGAATTGCGTAGGAGGTGATTTCATAGTTTCGAAGAAGAAGCATAAAAAGAGAAGAAAGACTATGAGGAAAGGGGATACTACTAATTTAAATGATCGATCCTCGGATAAAGTTGATCGGGTCGACAGTTCCATTTTTCATGGTTATACTCTCTCTCTCTCTCTCTCTCTCTCTCTCTCTCTCTCTCTCTCTGTGAGTTGTAGCGTGTTTAGAGTTTTGATGTTGATTGGACTGTAATTGTTAGCATTGATGATATTGATTATTTATTCGTCTGGTTTCGGGTAGGGGATTGAGTAATTTTATTGATGAGGTTGTGATTTATAATTTATGAAGCAGAGTATCACTGGTGAAATAAAATGTATGATTATAGAGAAACTTAAGCCCGAAAAAATAAATTTTTTTGGAAAAAGAAACAAAGGGAAAATGATATGAATGGAACCCTGAGATCATCTCGTGTTGTTTAATTTGGGATATGATTTTTAATTGATTTGAAGTTCTAAAATATTCAGTTTTGGACACAAAAGAGGCAGGGGATTAGTTCTTTGCGAGCCATTTCAGAGCGATTGATTTGTTGAAGCCACCTAAATTGAGCTATAAACTTGTTATTCTTAAAATTTGTCATATGAATTACTTGTGGGAGGTAACTGCCAATGCTCAAATTTGGACTAGGATCAGCATATGCCTCAGAGTTCATAATTGGTGTTCTCAGATTATAGTGAACGGTGAAAAGATCGTGAAAAGTGAAAATTTATATAATTATGTCCTTATGATAATTTGATTGAGCTACTTATCCAGTAAAAAGCATTTGCTGTTGATATATACAATGGAGCATATTATTTGAAGAAGCTGATCATTGCTTAGCTTTGGCGACTAGTGTGCATGCGCACGCGTGATGTGAATGTCTTTGTAGTTTCTTCTCATAGTGTATTACATTCTTAGCATAACTTTTAAATTAGCTATCGAACTAGATAGAGTATTACGGCTTCAATCATAGAAATTCAGGAGTCATTTACTTTTCACAACAATTCTAGCCCTTTTTTAACAAAAAATAAAAATTGTTCGTGATTACACACTGGTATACGATGAAATCACACACTGATTTTATCCCGGATCAAATAAATATGCAATCATTTATCCCTTGAGCTTCTTCGAAATGTAATCGACTAGAAGTGTTTATTTACTTGATGATGGCACTACCAGGGAGTGTTGAAGAATCATGGTTTGATCCTGCTGCTGTACTTGAATCAGACTGTAGCGATGAAGATTATCAAAGCGTTCCCGATGGTATTTTGAAATATGATTTATTTTATTGGCTACAATTGAATATTGATGCTTGTTGTTAAAACTTCAAACACGATTTATTTCTTCAGACGTGCTCTCTCTAAGTGGCTTTGATGGTACATCCATTTCTCTGAAAGATGGTGATGCCAATTTTCGATGTGTTTCTTCCCTTGAACAGACAGGGGACTTGTCAACGGGGAATTCTTTTTGTGAATCTGTCAGCGGAATAGCTAGAAGTTCAATTCATTCCAGCTATCCTGATTTCCAAGTGAAATCTGATGAACCACAGATAGAGCCAGTATTCATTGATGAAATCTCGTGCTCGGCCGGAGAAAATGCTGGCTTGTTGGATAATTGCGGAATTCTCCCGAGCAACTGTTTGCCTTGTCTTGCTTCTACAGTTCCCTCAACTGAAAAGAGAAGATCCCTAAGCTCTAGTCCTCCAAGTGCAAGGAAAAAGGCTGCCTTGAGACTCTCCTTCAAATCGAGTGAAGGACATCCTGCTTGCATTTCATGTGAGTACAAACGAAACTTCTTCTCTTTGGATTATAGACTATTAGCGTCAAATACTCGGATTTTCAGTTTAGTCTAGATCATTTCATATTGTTGATCCTACCACATTTGTTCCATAAAATTTTATTTCTTGATCAACAGGAGAAGTAGAACATCTAATATTGTTCTTACCTACTACTGTATTGTGTTATTACTTCATCAAATCAAAGTTTCAATAATGGAAGTGGTGGGCCGAGGATTTAGATATTTTCTTTTGTCTGAACCTCTCAAAACAGCCCCAGTTCATTCACGTTAGTCGTGTTATATGAAATTTGAATGCCTTTTCTTTGACTTGCAGTTTTTTCGAAGGCACTTCTGCAAAGACCAATAGCCGGTTCACAAGTACCATTTTGTCCCCTTGGGAAGAGAGTTAATAATAGTTGGTCCAACATAGACCCGGGTACTTTCAAGGTTAGGGGAGAGACCTATTTCAGGTAAGGAATTGTAGTCATTTTTTAACATTTTGACTGATAATTTTCCACAGGTGACTTTATGTCTGTAAATCTTTTTGCTGCTTCCTATCAATAACCCTTTTTTCTACGTTTCTTTCATATGGAACAATTTCTGTGCAGGGATAAAAGGAAAGTGCTTGCCCCAAATTACGCCGCATATTATCCTTTTGGCGTCGACGTATTTTTATCTCCGAGAAAAATTGATCACGTTGCTCGGTTTGTGGAACTTCCTTTTATGAATTCTTCAGCGAAGCTTCCACCCATTCTCGTTGTGAACGTTCAGGTATTACCACCTATACCTTATTTAGAGTGTTTGGATGCAAAAATGGGTTTGGTATGTTTTCTTTACTATAATGCCGATACACTTGTGAATACAATTCTTCTTTTTTGCAAATAATTCTACTATTCTTTTAACATTTACATTCATTTTGAATTTAAGACGATGTTGTTTCTTAACCCTTTGTATCATATGCAGTTGAATGCGATAATTTCTCTCCAAACTCTTTAGCACATTGCTTCTCTATGCTATAAAAAGTAACTCTCATTTTATATTATTTATAGTAATATTGGCATGCTTCTATGATTTTACAGATACCGTTATACCATGCTGCAATGTTCCAGTGCGAAACAGACGGGGAGGGAATAAATTTTGTTTTGTACTTTAAGCTTTCCGATACCTATGCTAAGGAACTTTCGGCCCAGCTTCAAGAAAATATTAGGGTAAGTTGAAATTTATGAATTCAATTTAGCTTGTGTATTCTATTAACTTATATGATTGTTATATTTGTTGCTTGACAAATTCAACTTGATGTCAATTCACATTCAATCTGTTTTTTACTATGTTCTTGGAATTTTTGAGTCACTATATTCAATGGCTTGCTTTTTTCCTTTTCACGTATATATTTTTAATTCTTTGTATTGCAGAGTTTAATTGATGACGAAGTAGAGAAAGTTAAAGGTTTTCGCGCAGAGACGGATGTACCCTTTAGAGAAAGGTTAAAGATATTGGGTCGTGTTGTAAATGTTGAAGACCTTCCTCTAGGTGCAGCAGAGAGGAAGCTCATGAATGCCTACAATGAGAAACCCGTTCTTTCACGTCCGCAACATGAATTTTACTCGGTAAGTTTGAGCCCGTTGTTCACTAGCCAATTTCATTATGACAATTGGGTTTGTAAGAGACAACAAAAGTCCAATATTGCAAGTGTCTTGGAGAAAATTAATCTATCTTTTCCCTGGGAAAAACTTTAGGTCAGATTCGAGGAAATTTTAACATAAAAAATGAGCGTCGTGACTTTCACTAACTAGGAGCAAGTTCTTCGATTTCATTTTGCAGGGTGAAAATTATTTTGAGATTGATTTGGATATGCACAGATTCAGCTACATTTCTAGGAAAGGTTTTGAAACATTCATAGATAGGCTAAAGTTCTGTGTGTTGGACGTTGGACTTACAATTCAGGCAAGTGCTTATATTTTAAATACTTGATAAAATTTAATAGGTACTTCCCATTCTATTTTATTTTCTTCTTCTTTTCCAAGAAATCTGGTGGACGTGTCACGTTAATATATGCTTTCTATTATTAAATGCCAGGGTAACAAAGCCGAAGAATTGCCTGAGCAGATCTTGTGTTGTATACGGTTGAATGAAATCAATTATATGAATTTCCAGCAATTGGGGTCTTTTCAAGCAACCCTCGAATAGGTGTTCAAATAGTGTAAGCATCGGGGATAATGATGAATAAATGCATTTTTTTTGGTCCCTAGTTTTTCTCTCTCTGTCTGTCTCTCGATTTTCAATAGATAAATATCGACGTTTGCTTTCACATTATCATTTTACATGTATATAATTCTTTATACATGATCCGTAGAGAATGTAGGAACATCTTAAGCTCAATGAGATGGCTAATATGATACATCTTATACTGTTGCTCTCAGAAGACGCTTGTTTATCTTAATTGCCTATGATTGGAAACATTTATTGGTATAAAGTTGAGCATATGTTGGAATGAATGCTAATATTCAACAAGATAATGCTGGTATGTTGGATCCATTGAATTCAGGGCCGGCCCTGGCCCATGGAAAATTAGGCCATTGCCTTGGGCCTCATAATTTTGAGGGGGGCATCAGAGAAAAAAAGCCCCCAATGCTGTCTCTAATTTTGGATTTTTTTTTTTTTTTTTATGACCATTCCAAATAATATCTTCCAAACAAAGTCAACGCCAAATAGAAGATCTAAATTAAAAGTAATTCTATATTACCTTTTTGACTTGATACTAATATTATTTTATCTTTGCATTTTTGTTAATTATGAAATATACTACTTTGACAAAGGAAATCGAAAACAAGAACAATTTACTTTCAAACACAAAATCGCCCATATTATATTACTTCACAGTACATAAAATAGGAAGAGATAAAAAATTATTATATATTCTCTATGTTAGTAAGAAATATTTAATTTAATTTAATTTATGATTTTACATTTGCATTCTTATATTTAATTCCTCAACGAACAACTCAAACGTGTGTACCTATTCCTTTTGCATCTCAAAATGTGAAAATGTTAAATATTATATTAGTCTAAGCTCTCAGAGTTGTAAGATGGGTCTTATTTTGCTAATCTCTTTTGAATTGCATGAAATATTCATTTTAATATAAAGATATTATTTGTTCAAATATTTAATTAGTGTTACCACTGTAAAAATTATTATGTTTGAGGGCTCAAACAAAATAATCACCTAGAGCCTAGAAGGGGCCGGCCCTGATTGAGATGATGGTGATTGTTGATTTGCTGTAATAATGGTGGATTTCTATTGAAAATCTGAATATAGAAAATACTTGGGTGCATTTTGAGCTTTTGTATGGAAAACAATACACAAAAGTTACATTGTGTTGTCTTTGCTATTCAAGAAAAAGAAACTGAAGATCAAGCTCTACAGGGGGGAAGGGGTTTACCACATAAACCCATGTTTCGTAAGTAAGAGCTTTCAGGAAAATCTATCAAAGGCTTCCCGAAAGGAATTTCTCCAATGAGCATGTTATTCGAAAGATCTAACTCCTCCAGTTTTTTCAGCTTCAGGAATTCATTAGGTATTTTACCAGTAAAATTATTCTTTTGCAGCTTCAGCCTCTCCAAGGAAGTTGCATTCCCCAACGACGGGGGCAAATCAGATTCTATGTTATTGTAGCTCAAATCCAAAATTTGCATTGATCCTAATTTTCCTATGGAAGTAGGTATTCTACCTTTGAAGAAATTGTGAGATAAATTTAGGACCTGAATCTCCTGTTGCATCCCCATGCCAATCTGTTCAATTCCAGTTGAGAAACGATTATCTGAAAGGTCAATGTATGTTAATGATCCACCACCAAATCTGGTTTGTATTTCAAAAACCCAATGTACAGAACCTTCTAGCTTGTTTGCATGAAGGTCTATTACACCGAGGTTTACTAGGTTTGTGATCGTACTAGGAATCTGTCCGACAAGAGAATTGCCAGCAAGGTTTAGTAAGTAGAGTTCTGTTAGGCCCCCAACGAGCGCAGGTATGTTTCCAGTAAGATTATTGTCTGAGAAATCCATCTCCTGCAGTGAACTCGAAGTTGATTGCAAATATTCTGTTAATTCGCCTTGAATTTTGCAGCTAGCCAAGCGAATTTGCGACAGTGATGGCAATTTTAGGAGCCAGTCGGGGATCGAAGAAAGGTTCAATCTGTTAAAAGACAGATCAAGAATTTGAAGATTTATAAGGGAAGCCATTTCTTGGGGCAATGGTTCTTGAATCATATTGTTAGAAATATTTAGTAGAAGTAGCTGAGAGAGTTGTCCTAATGAACTTGGTATTTGGCCAGATAATCGATTGCCATTTATATACAACTCTGTTAAAGACCGAAGATTTCCTAAACTGGTAGGAATCGATCCCTCGAGCTTATTATTTGCCAAGGAAGCTCGCTCGAGAGAGGTCAGGTACCCTAAGGAGTCTGGTATTCTGCCGGTGAGTAGATTATCGTTCAGTCTGAGGAATCGTAGGACAGGCATTTGCTCAGAGCTAAAGGTTTGTGGAATCTCCCCTTCAAGCTGGTTATTGTTTAGGTAAATATCAGAAATGGCCTTTAATTTAGTTATGGAAGAAGGAATCCTTCCACTTAATGAGTTGTTTGATAGATCTAGCTCTTTCAAAGCCTGCAAATCACCAATATTATCTGGGATATGTTGAGACAGTAAATTGTTTTGAAAGTTCAAGGTTTCAAGATTTGTCAGATTTGCTATAGAGTCTGGTATAAGACCTGTATATCTATTTGAATGCAAATCCAAGAATCTGAGACTTTTAAGGTCTCCAAGGCTTTCGGGGAGAGAACCCGAAAAACTGTTCTCATGAAGATACATTACTTCAAGATTGGATAACTTACCGATGCTTTCTGGTAGTCGACCCTCGAGTTTATTCCCGAAAAGAGAGAGTTTTCGGAGTTTTGGGAGACGAAAACTGATCGATGGAGGAATGTTACCAGTTAGGCCAGTGAGTCCACCGAGATCCATGACTTCCAGGGAACTCAGAAGAGTAATGGAATTAGACAGATAGCCTTTCATACTTGTCTGAATAGGAGTATCATCTGATGAAGTGAAGAAACCTGGGAGATTAATCTGTGTCACTCTTCCAGTTGTATTGCTGCAAGAAATGCCTTCCCATTTGCAGCAACCATGGCCAATCCAATTCCCGAGACGCCCCGAATTATCTGACCGAATCGCAGCCTTGAATCTTGTTAAACCCTTGAGGTCATTGGGATGACAGGTTTCACTACTAACTTGCCTGGTTTCTCCTGTGCTTATGAGAGTGAAGATTGCAATAAAACACCAAACTTGAGAGCCCATTCGTCTACACAGATGTTTGTTTGTTTATCGGTAACTCTTCTCTCCAGATGTAGTGATTATAGAAGATGCAACTTGATTAATAGCAAACCAGATTGTACAGTGAACAAATAAGTTTCTGAAAGTAACTTAAGTTTTTTACTTATAAGTAACTTCTAAGTCTAGCCAAACATATTATCAGTACAATCTGTTGAAAAATATCCAAGGGGAAAATGCATGCCGGTCAAAGATTTAGCAATCATTTTCTTTTTTCTTCTTTTTTCCTTTACAGTTTGTATTGCTGAAAAGCATAAATATGTCTGAATTATGATGTCTTTGGACACTTTTAGGTAGTTCAATATGACCAAAAATGCAGATACCTTGGACTTATCCCTCCCCATAGCTTTCATGGAAAACTGAACCGAATCTTAGTCTTTATCCGGTCTCTAGAAGTGCCGAAAGTATATTTTACCTCCAATGTTGCATTTGGCTGAAGCTTTTGCTACCTATCTTCTTCATCCCTGTTACATTATGAAGTACTAACACTCCTATTAAGGTAGCATCTGTTTCCAACACGTGTATTGTATCACCTGTCGATACTCCTTTGAGGACATGTGTCCAATTAGCCAGGTCTTATGTCGTATTTTGTATATTTTTCTCGAAATTTTCGACGTTTGGAGAATATTTTAGGAAGACGTGCTGGACGTCGGATGAGTCATATATTAAAAAGTATAAAGTAAACAAATAATTATATAAATTTTAATCAAAGTAACGTATGTATCCGTATATAACGTTTTTAATTATTATAAAGTTACGTGTTGGTGGGTTCTTATCGTATCTGACTTGTTTATATTTGTACTTTTTAATTTATTACTTGTAGCATATTTTCTGATCTCTGTATGATATCACAGTTAGAAAATCATCTATGTATCGATTCATGTCAATTTACGAAAATGCTGTGAATTCAATAAACAACCTGCATGGCCTTAAAAAAGGCATGCTAACTATAGTTTCCTCCAATTAAGCATGCGTGTCCGGTGCGTAATAGATGGTTATGGTACATTTCAAAACTAGTTAGGTTTTGCAACGAACCGGACCGTGGTCAACATGATAATTTGTTAGTCCTATTATTATGCTATTTTAATTTAATGTGCTAAACATGTTAGTACAACAGACTACTTAAATTTAGTGATACACTTTTTATCCTCTTTTATCTTTTTGGTTTTTTCCCCCACAATTGATCATTCTTAGGGTTGGTTTCAAGATCCTAACAAAATATATACAGTACACGATAGAATTCGACGAACAATTTTAACTTATGTTTGAGCTCCATTTTTTTCAAACTCATTTTCAACCTTACATTCTCTCATAAAATAATTTTATACATATCCTAATTTTTTTCTTATTTTTTAACTAAACATTCTTGAGAAATCACTATTTCAAAATCTATTTTTTTTTTCCCAAAAAAATGGAACTCAAACACGGCCTTAACTTCTTCTCATGTACAATCCACCATCATACATGCTACCGACATTTATCCCTTTTTAATGAAAATGTTGACACAATCTCTTGATTTCTGGCCATTGTTTTTCTACTGACAAGTTTCATATCTCCAGATTTTGTTATTTTCAAGGTATTAAATTAAAACATGGGAGTTTATGCACTCCTAAGAAAGTGTCTTTGTTTAAGCATCACCTTAAACAAAATTAATTATTCTCAGTCAATAAGACATCTTAAACTAATCAAACAAACAAAAAATAGATTAATCTCAGTCAAATACCACTTGAATTGGTTTTGCCAAAAATTACAAGAGATATTGAGCCGTCTTCCATTATTTCATGATAATAGTTTCCCTCTCATTTCCCTTCTAGTTTACAAGGAAAATTATGACATGGGTAGCAATAATCTCTAATCAATCCAATGTTAATAAACTCACAAATAATTTCCTAAAGATACAGGATTTAATTAAAATCGTTATAGTGTAATTTATATCTAAGACGACTTATATGGATAGAAATAAGCGACTTCTTATTAGTCTTTGACTAAAAGCATCCTTTTCATTATTATGGTTGACGTCAAACTTAACTAACACTTAAAAAGTGTAAGAATCTTCATGTGTTGTAGATTTTGTAGACTGACCTGCAAAAGATTACATGTTCAAGATGACATTGAGGTTCACCAACGGAGGCTATATAACACGCAAGTTAGTTGAGGAATTTGAATATAATGCAGTAACGTACACAAGTCAATCATGTACATATTAAGTAGAGTAATGCTATTCATAAGTTGTGCTTACCGATAAGCACACCACTTATGAATATCATTACTCTATAAAGTAAATATTATATTGTGTATGTTAATCCTCTTACCTCATACATAATGCCTGACTTTTGCATTTAATAGAATTTATTATAATTCCTTTATTTAGTTAATCAGTTAGCCTTACTCGATTCATACACCAATCAGTGCTGATAAGTGTAGATTCTACACCTATTTTCAATCTTTTATTTTTATAAATATGCGCTAATTATCCCTTCTTCGGCCTAGTTGTCTTATTTGTGTTCATTTTAGGACCGGCATGAAAAGGAACGCGTGGGAACCAAAAATAAGCCAATTGGATGAATTTCAGAGGCAATATGAAGAAATTATAAAAGAAAATTCTTGTAAACTTTTTTTGTATGTATACATTTTTTTTTCTATGTATTAGCTCGACTTATAGTCTAATCCTGAATCCATCTCCGGATAAAGCCCGCGAAGGAGTTTTGCTACTTACTCAGGGCCACATGAGCCCTGATAAAGCTAGGGGTCCAATCGACCCCTTGTGATAGGTGGGGGGAGAAAATCACAAGGGTCCAGGGAGCTTTCATAGCACGTACAAGGCGCATGAGACCTTGTACATGTAGCAAAACCCGCCCTCGATGTACCCATTGCCCAGGGTAGCCCATGAAGCTAAAGTTGGAAATTACGCGGATTCTCGTCAAAAAAAAAAAAAAAAAAAAATAATTAAAAAGAAAAAAAAAAT
>CADEPD010076683.1:0-14739 GCA_902829195.1 Fraxinus dipetala | reverse complement strand
ACAAAAATGTCACACACGGCTCATCAAAGATGGAGGGCCAGGAAGAACATGTTGTTGCACTCTTTAAAATTCTTTCATCTCTCTTTGGGTTTATCATTGCAGATTATGTCCCGTGGTTGGAGCTTTTTAATTTCGATTGTCATAAAGGGATCCTAAAGAAGGCTATTGGGAGTCTATCTAAATTCCATGACCCCGAAATACATGACATGATTCAAACCTGGAAAAAGGGGAGGACAGCAAATGAAGAGGACATTCTTGATGTTTTGATAAACCTAAAGGACTTAGAAGGTGTTCCGCTTTTGACTATTGAAGAGATCAAAGCACAAATTATTGTAAGAATGCCAAGCAACTCAAATTTACTACCCTCTTTAGCTCTCAAATCCTTAGTATTCTAGAACCCTAATATGAATTTCTCATTCATATTTATAGAAAACTATGATATTAATGGAAAGATAAGTTGAACACTAACTAACACGTTACCATTGCTTAAATTAAAGAAAATGTATGTACAATTTACTGATTTTTGAAAGTAATATAAAACTTTATTATAGTTTTAATTAATTTCTTTCATTGACTAAGAGCAACTCCAAAACCTTTTTTTAAAAAGCATATTTTGCAATCTACAGATTAATTATAAATTTAAAGAATAAAAATTTTCAAGTATACTATCAGACTCTTTATTTTTAAAACTTGTATTCCCAAAAATATTTATTTTTCCATATCTTTTATTTGCAATAACTTTCCTTCAAATTATCATATTATTTTCCTCTAATATTAAAAATTAAAATATTTTGAATGTATTTAGAGAGTAGATACTTTTGAAAGCCAAACTCACTTTTTATTTTAAATTTTAATTTGAAGGGTCTCTTGGAGCATACCTTTAAAGATTGATTCTTTAAAATAATGAATATCTTATTTTTAAAGAGTCTTTTGAAAATGGTCAATCCCATTAGAAATCTTATTTCTCCACTATATAATTGATATTTACAGGAAATGATGTCAGCCTCAGTGGATAATCCATCAAATGCTATTGAGTGGGCTCTTGCAAAGATGATAAATCAACGTGAGATTTTGAAAAGGGCTTCTTCAAAATTGGACTTGGTGGTTGGAAGGAACAGACTAGTTCAAGAATCAGATTTAAATAAACTGAACTATGTGAAGACGTGTGCAAAAGAGGCATTTAGACTTCGTCCAATTGCACCCTTCAACGTTCCACACGTATCTATGGAAGACACAACTGTAGCTGGATACTCTATTCCAAAAGGTAGTCGCGTATTATTGAGTCGTACAGGTATTGGTCGAAATCCAAGAATATGGGAAGAGCCTCTGAAATATAAGCCTGAGCGTCGCCTCAAAGATGATGGCTTAACAGTTGTTCTTGTTGATTCTGAATTGAACATGCTATAGTTTGGTGGTTGGAGTGCATTTTTTGCCAGATTCAATGACCAATTCATGTGGTCACTGGATATTTATCTGCCTTCTACAACCATTTAGTGGTTGCTGGTGTGAATCTTTAGCAACCAATATCAAATGATTGCAAGAATACATGGCAGGATATATCTCGCACATTTTTTTTTTGCATGTCTCGGTAATCACTTCATGTGGTCGCTGGATATTTTCTCCCTTCAATGACTATTCAGTGGTCGCTAGTGTGAACTCCATCAACCAATATCAAGTGGTCTTTGTAACACATGGTGGGATATGTATGCATTTTTTTGCCTCTTTCAACGACTACTTTATGTGGTTGCTAGATATAATCTGAATTTAGTGCCCAACTCTTCATCAGTCAATCTTCAAGTATACTTGACACTAACTATAATTATTTCTTGTAGATTTTTTACCGGTTATAAAAAGTGACCACTGATTGGTCTCTAGTTCTGTGAATTTGTTACACCACATTTTATATTAGTCAAAAATTAAGATTTTTTATTCAAAGTCAAATGTTCTACTAGTCAAAGTCAGCAGTGGACCCAGCACCCGGTGAGGTGGCGCAACGTGTGCTAGACTTCGTTGGAATAGTGACCAGTGGAAGAAGGAGACCGGCATGAGCAGCAACGGACCCAATGGGAGAATTTCTTCTTCAAATTCTTTTGGTATTGAGCTTCATGCATTCGCACAGAGATGGCTGTAGCAGTGGTTCATAGCATATCGTGTGTCCTTCTCCGAAAGTTCCAGAGCCTCTCTCTAAGTAGCACTCCAACTATTGCTAGCTAAGAAGAGGCGGGTTTACAACAAGTTTTTCCTCAGCTTTTCCTCCACCACTTCCCTTAGTCTTTTTTCCAAAGTTTAGCAAAAAATAGAGAACTCATTTCCAATATTCCATTTTTGTTAGCTTAAAGTTGTGGGTTTTGTGTTTTATTTGATGTAGAACTCAACAGTTTACTTGTTAAGTATTTTTTATTTTGTGCAGGACTGGTCTTGGTAAGCCCGGTTCAAATGCCACTCTGACGCTCCATTGTGTGTGAAGCCGCGCCTAAGAAAAAGGCAGACTCTGCTGCGAAAAGAGCGCTACAAGCTAAGAAGAGGCGGGTTTACAACAAGGCGCAAAAATCTGAGATTAGGACTCCGATGAAAAAGGTTAATTTGCTCTGTTTCAAGCTCAATTTGCGTAATCATGAATACTTCTAACGTTCTATTTTCCAATTATTTAGTGATTCTCTGATTTTGAAGTTGTATAAATTGGGTTTACTTTCAGATTATTTTACATTCTGGACACAATTAATCAACTATATATGTGTAATTCAATGTAAATCTAAGTATTAGAATATGATGTAAATCTAAGTATTAGAACATGCCTATTAAGCCATAGATAGGGCGTCTAAGAGAAGAGGTGTCCTTGGTAAGCCTTACTAACGTTTACACTTTGCAACTTGAGGACTTTTGGCCTTTTTTGAGGGTTAAAATGTGGGGAAGTAGCCCTTTTAAATGCTCTAAGATGTGAAATGTACAGACCTCCCTTTCAAATTTCAATTTTAACTTCAAAATCTGTTTCTTTTTTGTCTTTGTTTATTTTCTTATTATGGAACATCAACAAAAGCATTACTTGTGAGAATTAAACACTAGGCCTCTTGCAGCAGTTTATAGCCTTTAAGCTGTATGTGATGCAACAAAAATAATTGCAATAGTTCATCAACTTGTACGAAATATGTTTTATATATTATGCAAGATTATATGCTGAAAGCATGTCTCGAAAATATTCAGAAATCTGCTAACTCAACTTTAGTTGTGCTGATGTATCATGCATTTAGAGCTAATCAATTGGCCCCCAAATTTCTAGCTCAATAGGGGTCGAGTTGACCCCTTCATTTGCAGACAATTTTTGTTTCTTTTGGGCTGTTCAGAAGATTTTTTTCAGGAAAGGCACAAGTATTTTTGAGGATACACACCTCATAAATTTGGACATCTGCATCTTTTTGTCTGATGGAGAGTGCAAGTGTAAATATCCCTTTGTTTCAGGGTGTGTCTCTTCTGTATACGAGGGAGATAATTGCTCCTTGCTGGCTTAAGGATCTATGGTAGCCATATAGCCTATTCTCTAGATTCGAACTCCTAGAAGCTTTGGTAAAATGCTTCATTGGACATATACTTGGTACTCATTTATCATGTATATGCATGTTTTGCAGCATGCAAATTGGGGAGTGTGTAATAAATGTAATAATAATCTAGAAGTATGAAAAACTGTGAATAATTATCTTAACTGAAAAGCAGCAAGATATGATTCTATTAACAGAATATAAATGCCAGTAAGTTTTATGGTGATGCCTTTCCTATAGATACAGTTAGTTGCTGGTTTAATAACCAAAGCAACCATAATTTGCCTTTTCCATGGACTTGGAAATCTAATTTTCGTTAAAGAGGTAAAAAGACAGCAGGTGGATGTTTGATATATTTAGTGCTGATTGTTGGTTTGATAACCCGAAGGTCATGATTTGTCAACAGCGCTGCTCAATAGCAAAATCCCTTGTCCACTTTTTTGGATGTTTGAGGACAATGTTTGTAACTTTGTATTGGATTGAAAAAGGTAGACAAAACATACAGAATAATATATACTGGGCTAATTGTTGGTTTGATAACCCGCGGTATTATGATTTGTCATAATAGCTGCACTAATTGCCACGTCCCTCTCCCTGATGTGCTCTTATAGTATCTAATCTAATGATGGGGCTCGGCCAAGCCCACCCCAACCACACCTAGTGACAGGAGGGAGGGAGGGAGGGACGGAGAGAGAGAGAGAAAGAGAGAGTTTCCTCGTTCACTTATCTTACTGCATTGATAGTTAAGAGAAGACCTAGAAATCTATCAATATCTAAGCTGCTTAAAACACTATGAAGTTGATTTACAAATTGATGCAGTTATATTGCACAGTATAAGTATTCCAGTTGAAGCTTTGAATTGGAGATTGCCAGATTGGGATGCTTCTGGAAAATGCACAACTGCTGAATTAGAAATAAACATTGACTGAATCGTGAACAGGAAATTTAGATGAGAGCCCTCTCTCAGGGCATGAAAAGTTTTCTGTCTTGATCATGTCGCGAAAGTGAAGGTACTTAACTATTTAGCATGACTTGCGCGAATTGTACTTCTGAAGAAACATGTATAAAATCTCTTCTTTTGGGTCCACCAATAATTGAATAAAATCCATGCTGTTATAAATTTACATAACCATTTACTGCATTACTCTAGTACCCTAATGCATGCTAATATTTAGACAAGAAAACAACGTTAATAACATGACAATTCTTACAGACAAGGTACTGAAGTAAGAAATACATGTTACAACTATGTTTTATATTTGTGCTCGTGCATTAAATTTTTGACGTGCTGATGAGAGAACGATGGATGTGTATAATAATGCCTTTGTCTAGCACTAGTTTATATTATAATTACAAGTTTTAAGGAACCTCTGTTTTGTTGCATAATTGTTGATGTAGAAGTGATATGTTCTATATTTCTAATATGTTAGTGTACATGTGATGAGGCTGAAATGCTACGTAATATGTTTTTTCCTTGAGCCAGTGGCGTTAATTTTTGGAAGTCATTGCATTAATTATTTGAGGAGAAATATAGAACTGTGTATAGGCTGGTAATTTCCATGTTCTTGAGTTGTAAATTGTTGAATTTGGCTGTTTCTGCTATGTAAATTCTTCTCTTGCATTATCAGGTTCTAGAAGCGCTTGATGTTCTTGGAAAGAAGCCTGAGGCACAACCTGAAGACGTTCTTCCCATTGAGACGCTGATTGCAGAGGCGTATTCTGTCATCGATAAAGCTGTGAAAGTTGGAACGCTTCATCGGAATACAGGAGCAAGGAGAAAGTCCCGACTTGCCAGAAGAAAGAAAACCATTGAGATTCAACGTGGCTGGTATACACCTGCAGCTCCAGCCCCCTCAGCATAATGTTCATCATTTATGTGATGTATCATGTAAATGTCTAGTTTAATCAGTTCATTGTTTTCTTAACTGAGATTTTGATCATTAGATGTTACCCTGTTTTCTATATCACTCACAACTTGGCTCAAGTTTTCTATGAATTATCTTTCAACTTCCAGTATTGGTGGATGGATTGATGATTTTACCTCTTTAGATTTCCTTGTTATGAAGGATTTCCCTGTCTGATACATTGAATTGCACTTAACAAGATCAAGAAAGAACTAAAAGAGTAAAAAATCACGTTCATTGTCATATGTAGTAATGTTCAATAATGTGTACCAAATATGTCTTCATAAATAGATCATGCAGTCCAATCGCACATTTTGACAGCACAGACAAAAACATATTCTACAAGAATCTCAATGAAAATGCAAAACAAAACATCCTTTTATGTACAACCAAGTTAAATTGGTCATTTTATCCCAATAAGGTAAAATGATAGACCCTCCCGGGACATACCCCGTTTCTAGCACCCCAAAATCTGCAAACTCGAAGAACAAAGAAAAACCCTCTAGTTTATGTTTCCAATTCTGAGCAAATAGTCATTGCCCATTGGGATCAATCTCTGTCCAGAATTAAGTAGAATAAACACATCAAAAGGCTTCTTTGGTGTCCACAATTTGCACCTAATGCATAACCAAAGCTGCTTGAGTTGCCCAGTGTCATATCGGTAAACACAAACATATATCATAAAGCTCTATGCATATTTCAGCCCCTTTCATTCTTCTATCGTATCCTATGGGAACGCTTCAATGAAATGTTTCTATTCATTCGTCCCATCTCCTCGACCTCTTCTCCCTCTTTTAATTTTGTGTTCATGGCATCCACCAATAACTTCGTCCTTGGTTCTGCCATCATTCCCTTCGACACCATATCAGTAAAATAACTCAACGCATCCTCTATCCTTCCCTTCTCATAAAGGCCATGAACCATGATCGTATAAGATCTCTGATCCGGTCCCAATCCACTCCTCTCCATTCCATCCCAAGTCTCTTTCACCCGGCTTTCATCCCCCCAGTGAACAAACAACCTTAAAATCAAGTTGTAAGTATCCCCAATCAACGCACATCCAATCTTTTCCATCCTCTCCAAAATCTTATCAACATCCTCAGGCTTCTTAACATTCTTCAGCAAATGACCATAAGTTAAAGCATTCGGCAAGCAATACCCTCCCTTATCTTCCATCTCATCTAACAACTCATAAACTATCTCCATCCTCCTAATTTTACATAAATGCTTAATTAGAGAATTATAAGTAGCAACATTTGGTGAACAATCCATCTCATCCATCTCGCGGAAAATTGCAAGTGCCTCGGGAATTCTCTTCTTGAAACACAATCCGTCGATAATACAATTGCAAATAGCCACGTCTGGCCTACATCCCTTCTCCGGCATTGACCTAAACAACTTCACTGCAGTACTTATCTTCCCTGACTTGCTCAATGCATTAATATAAATCCCATAAGTAAATATATCTGGTTTGCACCTTGACGCCATGATAATCTTCCAAAATCTCTTGGCATCTGGTAAACTACCCAGAACACACCATCCATTCAGAATGATGTTCCATGTCTTAATATCGTCCATAAACTCGCTTCTCTTATTGTGGAACAATAATTCGGCTTCTTCCACATGCTTGTACCGGCATAATGACAATAAAAGCGTCTGAAAACCGATCAAGTCTTGCTGTAAACCAAACTCTTTTCTCTTGTAGAAAAACTCGACTGCTTCATCGACTTTATGTGCGGAAGCATACCTATGTGTCACAACTGCGTATGTTCGCTCATCTATCAAATTTTTTCTCTTAGACATTTCGTCGAGCACTTGGGAAAGCTCATCAAAGCGTTTCATTCGGCCAAGAGTATCAAGCATTTCGTTAAAAATGCAGGTGTTTGGGAAAAATCCATTGGAATCTTTCACATTACAGACCAAACCGAAGAACGCGTAAGCCACTTTCCAATCCGAGCGGTGACGTTTCAGGACGTTGAGCACTAAGTCTTCTGATAAAGAGAGATTGCATTTTGCAAGAGACTGATGGATATCTTCTACTGATTTGTGGGACTGAAGCTTGAGAAGGGCTTGGATTTTTACAGCTTCATTTTCAATATATGAATCCGATAATCCGTTTGATGAGATGGCGGAATCATAATCAGATGTGAAAATATTCGTGCTAATTTGGGTTTGGTGATTGTGATAATTTTGAACTGGGATTAAAAATGGATGGATTTTCGTTGCAATGATGAAGGGATCATTTGTGCGTTGGGAAGTGAAATCAAATTTCAATAAGCCTTGGATTTTCCAGGATGATTTTGTCAACATTTGGAATCTGGAATGCATAATCGATATACAGAACTCACTATTTGGTACTTCCAAGATTGAACTTTGCAGTGATTTTTACTTCTAAATATTGATGTCAACTATAACAATGTAGGAGACTTGAAAGTGCAACATTTTACCAAAATTGGCTTGTTTCAAGTTCAGAAGCAGTTATTATCAAGCTATCATAATTATAAATTCTCAACTCGAGCTATTTGAACGGTTAGAGGAAAGAATGTTTCGGATCACATTCTAACAATCTCGAAGGAGCAATTATCCTCGGGAGAGCACAATTGATTATTTTAAATGTTAGTCGAGTTACAAACGATTCGATATGCATGATTGCCCAATTATGTTAAATATGTTCTGGTCACGTTAGACGTGTAAAGTCAAATAATTTAATAGTTAGAATTTTTTTTTCGTAGATACAGATATATGTAAACCAGGTTTAGCAAAGTGGATCATTTTCTTAGCCGTAGAGGATCATAGCCAATTGGGCAAGCACTCAAATAATTATCCAATCATCCAAGTGCGAGAATTCGATCCCAAGCCTTCGAAGTCATTGTAAAAAATAATCTCGATGGAGGTTTCGAACGTGTTTGATAGTATTTTCAAATATTTTAGACTAATCACTATAAGATATTTTGAATGTGTGTGATTATTTTAGAATGTAAATCTTACTAAAGTAATTTTTAAGCCCATCCAAACATAAACAAAGAGGAGTCGAACAAAAGATAAGAATAAAATTGAATTGGAAAAGGGATAGGGATAGGGATAGGGAAGGAGTAAAGGGACTAGGGGGTAAAAGAGAAACTATAGTAAATAAAGGGCATATATACAAATTGGTTCCATACATAAGAATATTAATATTAAGCAGAAAAGAGGGATTTCTTTCTCTCAATTCGTTCTATTGATCTCTGTTTTCTGAATCTTTTGTTTTCAATAACCATTAATTTGTTTTTTTCTGTTTGTATTTGTTTCGTTTCATCAATTAATCAGTTTCAGGTTGAAGAAAAAGACGGGAAGAGGAAGAAGGGCGACAAGAATCAAAACCTAATGGGTGGCACCGGTTCTTCATCTAAACGAAAATCTTCTAAGAAGAAAAGCTCCAAGAATTACTCTCAGGTTCGTTTGTATACTGTGTTTTCTGTATTTATGTACCGATTATTTTATTAGGTTAGCTTTTATTCTGTAATTTCTCTACTTCTTGAGAGTTGAGTTTGTATTCCCTTTTTTTGCATCTTGTTTTGGGGTTCTTAGATCAACAGTAATCCGTTTTGCATACCCCTTTCGATTTTCTTATAAAAATTTGGAAAAATGAAAACACAAATTAAAGATTGAATTGCTGGAGCCAAATAATTGTGTTAAAACCATATTAAATTCAATCTTTCGAGTTTTCCTTTGTTTTCTTTGAAAAAGTAAAGGCGTTGATCTTTTCTTGGGATGAATTCGCCTAAATCTAATTTTAGTGATGTTGAATTCGAACCTTATCTTTATGTGATTGTGTGTATTACGAGGACAGATTTCAAGGAAGAAGAAAATTGGGAGAAATGAATACAAGAAGCGTCGCCATCGACATGATTCTGTTTCATCATATTCTGATGACGATTCAATAAATTCAGCTAGCATTTCAACCTCCCCTTCAGAATCTGATAATAAGAGCAGAAAAAATAAGTATAAAAAGATAAAGCGTGATTATTCAATTTCTTCTTATGATAATTCTATGAATTCATCTTCTGAGTCTCTGTCCAGTCCGCACAATGACTATAGGCATAGGAAAGCCAAATCTGGCTCACAGGGTAGAAGGAAGAGAGCCCGTGAAAGATCTATCAGCCCTGTCAGAAATAAGGATTCACACCATGTAAGAAAAAGAAAAAGATCGAAAAGAAACCGTGATGTTAAGACTACTAAGAAATCCTTAAAGAAGTCCAAAAAACATACGAGGGTCAGTTCTTCAAGCTCTGATTCACAGAGCTGCTCCACATGCCGAAGTAGAAGTAGAAGTAGTGAGAGGACTACAGAAATAGAAAGGGCAAAAGTAACGCGTGATAAGGAAATAGAGGGAGCGAGAGGTAGGGATGCACATAAGGTTCACAGAAAGCGCAAAGTTAGGTCTCCTAGTTGTTGTTCATGTAGTCGAGATAGTGACCATATTGTTAGTCAAACTGAAGTAGTGGCAACTGCAAATAGTTCTAGGCGTCTGAGATCAGTTATTGCCGTTGTGGAACAACCCCATGACAAAGAGGAAAACAAATGGGAAACAGATCCAAATAAAGAAGAGATAGTGTACAATCATGATGATTTCCCTTCTCCTAGAAGCACCGAAAGTGATGATGTGGGGAGTAAAGAGGAGTCAGATTATCATTCTCATGGTGCATCCAATAAGAAGAGTCGTCGTGAATCTGTGACAGGAAAAGAAATAACTAAACACTCATTCACAGGAACGGAGGGTAATGATCGAAACGTTAATGCTGTGGATGCTAAATCAAAAGAGGTTGATTCAAATGCTTTAGAGAAGAAAAGAATAACTGCCATTTCTGTTTCTGTTACTGATATAGGTGGCGATGATCTGGAGTCAATTCTGAGACAAAAAGCTTTGGAAAATTTGAGGAAGTTCCGAGGGGGACTTCAACCGAGTTCTAATGCTAACCTGAATATTGATAATGAGAGTGATGTTAATAAGATTTCCAGTGCAGGGGCTAATATTATTCAGAACAAATCAACTAAGCAGGATAGCTCTAATGTGGCTTGTCTTACTCGAGAAACGAATTATAGTAGTATGCCGGCATTAAAAAGGAATTTATCTCCTCACAAAGAGATTAAAAAAGATATTACAGGTCATGAAGATGTTGGGAAGGGGCCTATAACCAATAAACAGAATGCCATTAATCCGTCTGATGGGGCTGCATTGCCCATTCCTTCAGAAAATGAGGATTGCACTGCTGCTCATGCGGTTATTAGTAAACCTGCATCAAGCACTGATCCTAATCGGGGTGCAGGAGCTACTAATGCATGTAGTTCTGCTACCATGGAATCAACTTGTGTTGAACCAACTTCTGGAGAGCATACCTTAAAGGACCCGTTAAATGAAGCTAAGGATGGTTCGCAGTTTGAGCAGAAAAGAATGACTGTAATGAGGGGTGGTGAAATGGTAGAGGTAATTGTTATTTTGTAGCACGAGTTATTGGTTTTAATCTTTTAGATGATGATTCCTTATCATTTAATTTAGATTTTATCAATTCTATTATAGATATATACAGTAGTTCATGTACATCATTTGCATCTTTTACCAGGTGAGCTATAAGGTTTACATCCCGAAAAGAGCGCCTGCTCTAGCTAGGAGGCAACTCAGGCGGTGATATCATCAAAACATGGATTTTGTGTTAATGGACCTTCAAGAACTCATCTGGCATGTCTCATTCTTCAAACTTCAAAGCCACCTGAAGAAAAAAAAATATCTAGTTATGGGTCAATATGGACTGGTACGTCTTCTTCAGGTGAAATTTGATTTGTCTTAGAAATGATGTTACATTTTCATTCAGCCTGTTTTTGTCGGGCTCTAGTTTTCTACCTTACTTTTTCATAAGAAGACAACCTACAGGCGATGGGTTCTTGTTAGGCTCTGGAGAATACGTTTCTTCAGGTAAGGACTAACTGGTTAGAACTTGGCATTTATGAAATGTGAGAGCTTAATGAATCAAAATTTTGTTGTATTCATCAATACTGAATTGCTCGTGGACATCAGAATTTGACCTAGTTTGGTATTCTTGTATAATTATCTAGAGTTTATTCAACTTTTTTCCTGTTTTCATTTCTTTCCCTTAAATCATGTTTTGCCTTGGTGTCTGATTCTGGGAGATTTCTTGAAATTTCTGATTTATTGCTTTTGTTCTTGTATCAGCACCATTGTCAAATTGAGAAAATAAATTGCTGCAATCTTTATGCAATAAAGATAATTCTAATTTATTTGATTTTTTTTGCTTTCGTATGGAAATGGAGAATTGAGAATCCAAATTGTTGCACTTATTTTTTACTTTTATAAAGTTTAAGATTTATTAGATATTAATTTTCTTTCAAATTTTTAAATCACACATTTCAACTCATTGCAGCACCCCCACCATAGCCACCATCTCTACAGCTACCCAGGGGTGGACCATGACCCCACAAAAATTTGGGGATTTTGCAATTTTTTTTTTTTTGGTAAATGATGTAATTACCCTACCTAATCCAGCCTGCCACTATCCTGAAGCCCATTCACATATCTCCAATCCATAATCCATTTATTATAATTTACTTTACCCAAGTCCCAACCCACTTCTAGTTTTCGTTTGGTCTCCATTATTTTCAAAATACATTTTTCTTTCTTATTTTTAATGACACATTTTCTAATAAAATAATATTACACGCAAACTCAAAATTTTTCCTTATTTTTTACACACATTTTTTATCAAAATACTATTTTAAAATGTATTTTCATAAAAAAAAAAGGCTCCGACTTTCCTCCTTTCGACATCTCATTTTAAGTCTTCAGACTTCATTTTTCTCCAGCCTCCGAGCCCAACTTTGACTTTCCACGGCCACAAATCGATGATTCATTGAATTGAATCATTATCAAATATTATAGAAGTATACAATGCAACCTTAAACACTCTTCTGGCGGACTGCCCTTGCTAATCGTGCTCGAGATACTCTTTCATCAAGAAGGTGGTGTAAAATATAAATATGTTTGTGAGTTGTGAAAATTTGAAACTGTTGAAACTTAAAATGTATGTGGTTTTGGATATCAGGATATATTGTATGAATCTGATTTTTTAAAAATTGTGTATTCCGAATTTCTTTCTGACTGTGTGATTCCCAACTATCCTGGTGGGCTTGGATATGATTTTTTTGCAATTTGTTGAAATGGTGTATTCTGAATTTTTTTCTGACCGAGTGGTAGTTTGGTTGTATATATTGAGAATAATGTACTTAACAATATTGATAATGATGTAATTATACGACGTTTTCAAGTATGAGAAATTATAGGTTATAGTTGTAGTAGTGTATTAATTTATTTTCGTCGATGATATGTTATTTCGAAAATAAAAATTGCATTTTCATTTTTGCCCCACGGGACAAAACGTCTAGGTCCGCCCATAGCCGCCATCTCTACATCTACCCGACCATCATTACCTTTCAAACCCACATAATCTTCAGCATCACCATCATAAAAGCCTAAGTTTTGGACTCGATCTGGAAAATTGGAAATGATTATTGATTAAACCGATAAAATGTAACTTTGCATTTGGATGCATTTCCCCTTAGAAAAGCACAAGATTATTATTTAGGGCATTTTTAATCTGCAAATTTTCTCCATAAGGTTTTGCAAATGATTTTGGATATTGTGATTGTGTACTTATACTAGGGAGAGGAATTATTGTTCTAGATTCCTCTACCAGATTTTGATTTTTCTTTGGACGTAGACTGTTGTGTTAATGGCAGCGGGTGGTGTTGGGATGTGTCTCTGGAGTTTTGGGTTGAAAAAGAAGGCAGATGGTGGTGGAAGAGAGAGAGAGGGAGAGAGAGAAGGAAGAAGGAAGAAGAAAGAAATAAAATAAAGTCAGTTAATACTATCTACATCGTCAATCGATAAAATAAATAAAATAATCAAGGAGTTGACGACATTTTAATGGTCAATCTAATAATTTTCCGAAGGACTCTTCGGAAGATTTGAGATTTTGGTGTTAAAAAATCAAAAGCTTCATCTAATTATTGTCCTTAACTTTTCATTTATTAACCCATCTTGCCATTAATGACGATTTTCATGTGAACATTGTGTTAACGTACGTTAGAATATGGACTATTTTTATTCACAATTTTGTATTTTTGGCTTGAAATACGAGAAACAAACAAATTTTTTTACTCCCTCTTGATAAAATTTTGGACAGAAACATTATCGAGACAAAATGTGTTGATTTATCATGTGAAAATAAGAATGCGATGATAAAAAGTTGAGAACATAGTTATGATAGTGAGGAAAGGTTATAGATCTTGCACGCAATTAAAATGTTGTGCAATTGTCAAAAAATGGAGTATCAATCTTTTAGTAATTGTATATGACACAACAATTAAGCACATGTTTGATGGTTGTTATTATGTTTTGAAAAGTGAATTTTTGGAAATATGTGATTAAAAGGTGGGGGAAATGATTTATATTTACGTGCAAAATATATTATTATATAAATGTGTTGTTTAAAATGAATATGAGAAATAAATAATTTTGTTTTAAAGGTAGTCAAGCAGGGGCTAAGTGCTGTATAACTATATTTAGGGTGTGTTTGAATCACATTATTTTGGAAGAATGTATTTTGAAATAGTAAATTGATGGAGAATATGTGGTTGGAAAAGAAGGAAAAGTTATTGATGTGATGGAAAATATTATTTTATTGAAGAATATATAGTTAAAAATGACTAAAAAAATGAAAATAAGAATTTTAATGTGGTTCAAACAGAGATTTATTTTACAATTTTTTGTAATACCACATTTTAATTGTACCGAAGGTAGGACATTTGCTCATTAGTGCACTTGAATCCCCAAATTTTTTAGACATATCTTGTCATTTCACGCATTAACATATCTTGTGTCATTGACGATAGCTTTTGTCCAAAAAGACTTCGTTACCGTACTTGGAAATGAGTGGAAAATGTTCGTCAAACTTTTGTTTTTATTATTTTCTTATTTAAAATATGAAGGATAATAAATATTTTTATACCTCCCAACAAATATCTTAATGGAAACAATCATTCAAAATGAAATGTGCCAATTAATAAAAGGTTGAAAAAAATATCATAGGACAATGAGCAAAGATTAAGAACTTTAATAAAATTAAAATGTAATGTTGCCTCTATAAAAGGTGAGGTGACAAACAAAAAATGTTCTTTGAATATTATGAATATAATTACCATAAAAATTTTGTTTACCAAACACTCAAATTCTGATTTTGAAACATACAAAA
>CADEPD010076635.1:0-15072 GCA_902829195.1 Fraxinus dipetala | reverse complement strand
TTTATCCTACGAGACTAACAACATATCCAAAAGGAAAAAGAAAAGGGCCAAGATTCAAATTGAGATTCCTTCAGTACGTTGTGATTGAAATCTCTTTGCTTCTACTCTACGAGTGAGATGACTCACCATTGGACATCTTAAAAAGAAAAAAAAAAGAAATCGAAAGAAAAAGTGGCTGGGTGAGAGATGTATCTGTGGGCACTAATGCAATCGGATAAAAGTTTAATCAATTGAAGAAAAAAAAAAACGCTAGTATCAGGACAGCATCCAATTCTATGCCAAATTGGCATTGTACGGATGAGTAACTCTTAAAGACTTTTTGCAAGTGACTCCAGTCTAGCCCCTTGAAAGCATAGCCAGAAAGTTTTAGGTGATAGTCAACCATATCAAATAATCAGTTAGGACCTTGTTGAATTTTTATCATAAAAGGCTGATGACTAGCTTGTACAAAGATGCAATATGACTCTTAACGCCAGTATTCTTAAAATATCTAAATCACACAGAAAGCAACTATAAAAATAATCGATTAATTTCAACCCTCTAGGTCCCACACTATCTTCAACCCCGTCACAAAATGGTTCTTAAAATTCATGATATCCTACAAAATTGACTAGGTCAAAAGTTCCATAATTACTTTCTTCACTAAACCTACTTCATCATGAAAGTACATTTATTAAGGGACAAATCTTACATCGAATAAAGATGAAAACATAAACCAACATATAAGGGTTTGGACAACTCTCCTAATAAGGTTGGCATTTTAAGATGGAACCTCAAATCTTGATATAATAGTCCATTAAACTCCAACAAGAAATTCGATCCGATTAAGATTCAAAAAAATGAACACACGAATTTCAAGATTGGTCTGATCAAACGAGCCACCATCTTGGTATGTTAAGGGACAAATTACATATCGAATAAAGATAAAAATATAGACTAACATATAAGGACTTGTGTTACTCCTTATAAGGTTGATCTTTTAAAATAGAACCCCAAGTCTTAATAATATCAAAACACATTCATTTCAGTAACGTCAGAAATTCTAGTTAAGTTGATATCCATGAGATAGACCAAGTGTGCTTTCCCTCTAGTGATTGTTGGTTTTTTGGTTGTGCCTATCCAGTAGCTGCTAATGACAGCCCTAATGATAAAAAAATGCAGCTGATGCCAGCATCACCTTTAAAGACGTACAAACAGGATGCTTTCAAGGGGCTAGGCTGGAGTCACTTGCAAAAATTTATTAAAGTAACCAATGGCCACTAATACTTGATCCAGATTCATCCTGCTGTAGTTGATGGACCCATGTACTTTCCGAAATATTGAATTTGGAGTAATCAATCATTCCGTTTCTGCTATTAATCACATCCTCGGAGATTTTTCTCTGTATACCAAATTTAGGCTATCAGTGAATTTTCTTCTGTCAGTGCCTACTATTCTTACTATCTTCTTTGTGGGAAACACGCTCACGCTAATTTTGCATCTCTTGAATGTATGAAAGTAAAAGAAGCTTTTAAGGTAAATTACAAATCATATTGTATACAGTCAAAAACATCATTCCACTGTCACTGTCTTGAGAAAATTTCCTTTGTAAGGAGGGAACTTTGTGAAACAGTGAAATAATAATTTGGCAGATCGTGGTTTCATTCTTGTATTTGCAATTACTGTTCAGTGATTCATGAATGTTACATAGTTTTGGGGTTCTTCATATGTAATCCTGACCGACATCACACCATGATTTTCTTCCCAGAAGGCTAACAACTGGAGCATTTCACTTTCACCCTTCAACACTGTTCTGATCTATCAGATGAACACCCTTATCTTTGAAATTACCACATCTATATATTAGTTTTTACTTTCGTACATATTGTTGGGTACCACAAAGAACTTAAGATTAATTTCACAAGTCCTTAACATTGAGACTGCAATCTCTTTACATCCACTCTACGAGCGCAATGTGCTCACATGTGGACGACTAGGGGTATCAACTGCCGAGTCCATGGAGGGGCCAACCCGGCCCTCTCACTGTAGCACCCCGTGGATGCTTATAAAATAGGGGCTGCTAAATGCTTCCTCTAGTTTTTTTAAAATTTTTAAAGAAGGCTAGCCCCCATAGACCGGCCATTCTCGTACCTGAGGCCCGGCACAGCCCGCGCCACCAGGTGGACCGGACCTGGGCAGGCTCGTCATGGGGCCCTGGGGCAGAATCCATAGCAGTTGGCTCCCCTAGGGCATGGCTATCAAAGAGATGTATTTATGGTCACCAATCCAAATGAGTAATAATTTGATGGATAGACATAGCATCCAACTCTATGCCAAATTTGCATTACGTGGAGGAGTATCTCTTAAAGAATTCTAATCTGGCTTGGTGTTTATCAGGAAATCTTCTACAAAATGAGTAGCCTATGTAACTAAGAACTACTCCTGAGTTCATTTTTCCATTCAGGTAATGTGAAGTTTTTATCAATGAGTTGAGAGATCAGTGTCTTCTCCAACTTGATGTCAAAGTGGCTTTTAAGACCTCATTTATGATCAAAAGAAGGAGAGCATTATCCTAGTTGCATAACTCTAAAATTGACGCTGGCATCAGCTGCATTTTTATCTTCAGTGCTCTCATTAGCAGCTACTGGGTGAGCACAACCTAATTACCAAGATTCATTAGAGGGAAAGCACTTGGTGCTACTCACGGTTGTCAAACATAACTAGAACTTCCGAAGTTACCCAAATGGATGTTCCTTTATTTAACTTTAACTATGAAGTGGGTTTAGTAAAGAAAGTAATGTTGGATTTATGGACATAGTCAATTTTGTAGGATATTGTGAGTTGTAAGAACCATTTGTGGGAGGTTGAAGTGTGTGTGTGTACACACACAGGGTTGAACATTGTCGATTATTGAGTTTATTACTATCGGCGTTTTCTATGTGATTTAGATATTTCAAAGATACTGGAGTTGGAATATCATATGGCATCTTTTTATAAGCTAGTTGTCAGCTTTTTAATTTTTATGTTAAAACCTCAACATGGTTCAAATTGATGATTTGATATGGTTGACTGCCACCTAAAACTTTCTGGCTATCCATTGTTAGACTGGAGTTGATGGAATCTTTGGTCTTCAAATCGGATTCTAACGAGAATTTACTGAACTTTATGGGAAATACCTAAAATTGACCGTGTTTGTTGTACATGTTGCTGTTGCAGTGGGTTTTCCTGGTGCCCATTAGTCCGAATGAGTGTGCTTGCTTTTCAAATTTCATGCCAAATTATACTCTGTCAAAGTATATCTTTTTATTAGTTCATAACACATTACCACTTTTCAAATGTGGCATACAAAGTATGGTTTAAAAGCCATGTTTACTAGTAACTAGTATGTGATATTTAACTTGAATGTTCCATTGGATATTTAATATTTGAGGCTTGCAATTAAAGTTCTAATTTCTTCATTAAACTTGTTGTTTTGATCATGCAAAGTTTGGACCATAATTTTTTTCAAGGGACACCTATGATTTTCTAACTTCTCCATGAGAGAGCAATAATTTTGACACCTTTCAAATTTACAGGTGAGTTTGATGATGTATTAAATAGTGACAATAGAAGTGATGTTGAATCCATGGAAGAAATGAAGTGTGAATTTTGCAGTATAAACAGTTTTAGTGTGTTGAAGTCTAATGGATCTTTGCCCCTTGGTAGAAGTGTTAAATTACTAAATATTGAGCATTTGACTCTATTAACTCCAAGTAGAGCAACTCTTGTCAGGGACTTGTCATTGGATATCTGTGAGAAAGATCACCTGCTGGTGTATAGGTGCATTAACAGGTTACAGGGCCAAGTGGAAGTGGTAAAACTTCATTATTGAGAGCCATAGCTGGCCTCTGGAATTTTGGACAGGGAACAATCACATTCTACGACAAAAATGCAAGGGGTCCTGACCCACACGTTTCCACCTATGTGGCTTCCAGTGAAGTAACTTCTACGAATGAGAACAATCTGGATCACAATAAACATAGAGAGAGAAACTCCAGCATACTTTTCCTTCCTCAAAAACCATATATGGTTTTAGGGACACTTTGTCAACAATTGCTTTACCCTACTTGGAGTGAATATCCAACATTCGTGTCAGATAGTAATAAACCAACTGGTATGACATATTTTGATCTTGTTACCATGTATCTAATATTTTCTCTCACGACATGTCTGAAACGTGATTTATCATCAGTCAAAGCCAGTTGTGAATTGTGATTGTAGATAACTTGTCTTTGTGGCATGAATTTTTTTATTAAAATCATTTTGATATAAAAGTCTAGCTCATAAATTCAATCTTTGGTGCTGGTAAATATAATGAAGCATTTATTACTCCAGGGGCACATGGCATGATGAGAATGCCACGTTTTTGGCATAATTCGGATACTTCTCAGTATCTCAATTTGAGTTGATCACATTGGTTTGTGATGATTCTTGTAATGCATATGGTATGCTTTTAATCAATGGACAATAATAAAAAATATATCAATTCTATAAATGAATTTTAGGGGGTTTATATTCGAAATAAACCAATATGGAATTTTTTTTTTACTATTTGTTCTTCTTGTTTTATCACTTTTATTTCATTATTATAAATGTACATGTCAATAAACTTGTTTCCTCTTTTGTTGGTTGATCGAACATCAAAATTTTAAATTATCATTTTTAATTGTTATTGTATTTTCCTTGAGACAAAGCAATCAACTGGGTCCAGAAGCAAAAGCTAAGAGGCATCAGACTTTCAGAAGAACTGTGTTTGAGAGAGATTGGAAGCTTTTATTTGATTGACAAATATACACTAGATTATAACTTAGGAAAAAAAGAAGAAATATGTTATAAAAATGAAAATTTGAGTTGCACTGAAGTAATAACTAATAACTAAGCAATTGTTTCCATTAAGCAAATGCAGTTATCACTTGCCCGAACCTTCAGCACATAATTTGAGGTCTTGGCAGATTCAGCGCGTCTTTGGCGGCTTGAATGATGAATGAGTCTTGGTGATTCATTGCTCAAATTGATGCGAATTACCTAGTCTGTTTTCATTCTTCTGAGAAATAGAGCATTGTGAAATGTAGATTTGAACCTCTTAATTTGAGTTGGGTCCATGGCTTAAGTTCATTTCCTGGGGTGGAATATCATGTATATATACATGTGGCTGTCAATATCTTATTTATTTGTGGATAAATTGAGGGAAGGATGTTGGCGTTGGAGGTTTATTGATAGTTTGCTCAAAACAGAGGTTTGAAATTGAAGTAAATTGTCGTTACTCTATGTTGACAAGAGGATTTAATTATAACACACGTGGAGGATTTATTGACATTATAACTCTGTTGACAAGAGGATTTAATTATAACACTTGGTGATGGAGGATTTATTGACATTATAATTTGTATATTTGTTTACCATATCTGATTATGATGAGAGGATAGATCCATTGTATGAAAATATACTATCAGAAGGCATACAATGAATTTTCTAAAAGCTTCCAAAAAATGGTGTAGGCAAAAATTGACTTGGCTTTGTTAATGGGACATTTAGCTCCTCTAAGTCCTCTCTTATTTCCATAATCCCACAATCAGAAGAAACAAAAGTAGCTGAAGAATGACTATTGCCTTGCCTTCCATGTAGCTTGTGTATCGAGTTTGGATTAATGTTATAGATATCGCCCACCTTGACATGATGCAGCGTTGTGAGAACTAGTACGAGCAATTATTTCTTGAATAATGTTTTCCAAAATAAAGAAAATTAACTAGTGACATGATTTACCCTTTTGCATATGATGGATTATTGTTCGACTGCAGCTCCGTACGATTGTAATCCATGAGTTTGAATAGGGTCATAAATTATAGACAAGTTATTTTAGTGGTCTAAGAGTTGATGTACCCCGCTGCATCCTGACTTGCTGATTATTGGGTTGCTAACTTTTGCAATTTGGAGACTTCGTATTCAAAATGTTTCTTACATTGTGATTTGTGGCATATGAATCTGTACTGCTGCTGCTTCATGTGATCTAGCTTTAGTGCTGAAATTCCCGAGACATTGATTTTACAGGGTCACTGCCTTTTCTGATGCCTGAATCAAATAAAGCACAGACGGATACAAGGCCATCGAAGCCAACAACTAACGATTTGACTCAAGTTCTGGAAGATGTTCGACTGGGCTATATATTATCACGTTTTGATCTGGGTTCTATGTATGAATGGTCTACTGTTCTTTCTCTTGGTGAGCAGCAACGCCTAGCATTTGCACGTTTATTGCTTTCTAAACCAAACTTGGTTCTTTTGGATGAATCTACCAGTGCTTTAGATGAAGCCAACGAGGTAACTAGTATGGATCTCTTTTATCTGACTCTTTGATGAATTCCGCGTGCACATGTTCCTATACATACTCTTTATATTCAGACTTTAATATACTAATCAAACCAACCATTATTGCTGAAATATTTAAAAATAGGCCCCTTGAAACATTTGCAAGGGCTACAGTCATATGCTTCTTGCACACTTCTTGTAATCTTTCTATAACCCAGTACAATTTTATTTTTGTTTGGACTTCATGAGGTCCTAATATTAATATGTACATTTTACCGAGTTCACACGTTAATGGTTCAACTCGTAAGCCACATGATTGTAAAATTATGATGCACTTGGGCTCCTGATTGAATTATCTCTAATTATTATACCTATGAAAAGCTATTCTTGAGGCTACCATAGGCGTTCACATTTATTAACTTCTGTGCTCATTAAACTAATTTATGTTTTTCAAATTTTTTTGAACTAATTAGCAGTCAAACTGAGTCACAAAAAGTGATCACGAATCTTTGCAGTGTAAGTTATTTCTACAGTACTTGCAAAGCTAAAAATATCACATGATTTGTTTTTAAAATTACATTAAGGTGAACGTGAACCACATTCTTTCATTGTGTATAAATATTATTGGTCTTTTAAGATAAATCAATTTCCTGAAATATTTTGAGTACTTCCCATGTTCCTCTTTCTTACTGGTGCACTTACTCGTCTGTCAATAGTAGCTATACATTAGCTGGAAATCTGTCTCTTTTATGTAATTCATTTGCATCTCTCTCTTTTAACTATCTCTAAACTAAGGATGGTGTGGACATCTGTTACTTCATATTTCTAATACATTACTTGTGTTTCAGGCACATTTATATAAGCTAATTGAAATTGCGGGGATCACGATAAGTATTGGGCACCAAAGAACCCTCTACGAATACCATAAGCAAGTCTTACATATATCCACGATGGACCCAACAACTTCGCAGCGCAATTGGAACATTGAGCCCATCAATAAGGACTTCACTTACAATCTATCAAAGCAGTAGTCACTAGGTCTCGAGGGATAGGGTATGCTCCTTTTGCTCCGTTGCTTAGGATAGTATTATTATGGATGAAGAATGATAAATTCAAGAAAAATTCCAGATTTCATGTTCCATCTCGACATCTTTTATGTGGGATTTGTTTGACTATCATAGAAGTAATGTAATTATTCCTATGATCCCAGCAACTTTGTTCGATCACGTGGTACAATTCTTGAGATTTTAACTTATCTCCTTTGTATAATATTGTCTAGCATTATCAAGTCCATTTTACCGAATATGTCGAGAGTGGTGGTACAATGCTCGGTAGATGGAGAGAATGAAAGGGAAATAGGAATGAGTATCTAGGAAGGGAAGTGTAAATGCAGTAGTTGTAAAATTTCCATCTCAAACAGGCTGAGATGTAAAAATCAGTATTCTTAAAATATAGACAACGTAATCTGTTGATGATTTTAATGTAAATTCCTAGGTTTGAGAGTCAAAGAATAGAAGAATCTGTTCCTGAATACATGCATAAACCTCATCTCTCGAAAATCAAACTGTAGATTGATTGTGGGATCTCTCAAATTCAACCTCACTGATTGCTATGCAAAGCATTGGATTCAATCATTATAGAGAGTAATATAAATAACTCTCTTCAACACTAATTAAGCTACAAAATTAATTAATGTTTCAAAGTATTCGTGAAGGCGACGGCACCACTAAAAGTGGTACTCTATTAATAAATATAATTAGTAAATTATGCAGTAAATGTCATATTAAACTGCGTGTTTGACCAGGAATTAGGCATGTAAAAGTGTGTATATTGCTTTTGCATGGCAGTGTGTGTGTGTGAAATAGATAACGTAGGAATCCATTTGGCTCTGAAATAAAAGGGTGGCCAGCTGCTAATAGAAGTTAGGCATTCGAGGCATTGAATTGCGTCCATTTTCCTTGGATCCGAACGTGTAAATGTCACGGGCTTTAAGGAGTTTGCTTTATTTTTCATGCACCTCTCATGTGCCCAATCCCTTTCTTTTGCCTATTTGTTTCTGCCCATATAATAATTTTTGTACCAAAGGAGAAGAAATATAAAAAAGAAAAAGGAAAAACTGATTACGTAGTATTTTTGGACTTAAACTTTGTATTATTAATAAACTCGAACGTCTAATGAGCAAGTGGACTATTTGAGGTGCATGTACGACTTTTAATAAGTCATCAACAACTTGGAGAAGTCGAGGAAAATGTCCCCTTCATGTTTAAGAAGAAAATATAAGCTGGAATTGGTTGGATTCTTGCTAGCCAATGACTATGAAATTGGATGTTTCATTCTTTTATATATGAAAAAAGGAATTTTTAAATCAATGTCACGATGATGTGATGTGGCTCAAGATTTATCTAGCAATTGTTGTTTAATTGGAAGTCTCACGTCTGTCTGGGATGGATTTTGCCGTGATTTTAATCCAAAATCGGATCGTTTCCATTTTTGCAGTAATCATTGACTCATTTTTATCATTTTACCAAAATGCCCTTCTCTAATGAAGGATGAAATGAGAGTTAAAGGATGCATTGTCATTCTATCTAACTCTAGTCAACTATTGTGGCTCCCTTGCACGGACACAACACTGTATAACAACTGCAAATTCACTTAAAATTTGATACAAAATCTCTCCCGACAGATGCTTAATTTGTACAAAAAAGAGAGGAAGTATATATATGCACAAGCGCGCAATCAAAAACTATGATATTTGGTGATGTTGCACGTAATGTGGTACAATGGGAAAGTGCATGGAGACATGTCCAAGTTCAAGTCCTAGTCTAAATAGGGATCTCGATTGAGCTCAACAAAAGCAGTAGTTGAACTTGTGTCCTTGCAATGAGTCGATGGACATTATCATTTCATGTTAACTAATATGGTGAATTATATGAGGTCGGCGATAACAGCTCTTACAAATTATGTATCGAAACTCATCCTAACCTCCCATATGATATATACTTAATACGACACGATATATGTTAGGATTGACGGGACACATGTTAGGATTGACATGACATGAAGTGTAATCATATAGGCACAATTTATGCCTATGAATGCTAAAACAATTGTTAAAATGTGCACAAGGTCCCCAATCCTTTCATTTGGAATTTACACACTTCAACTCTAATGAAATTTCCAAGTAAATGACTTGATTCCTTGTGTGGCCCTATTTCTTAAAATTCATTTTTCCTCAAATTTATTTTCGATCAAACATCTCATTGGATCTACAATTTTTATCAATTTTTCAACACGCATTTCATCAACTTTTATGAAAAATAACTAACAAACTAATTTTTTTTATCCAAACCAAACAAGGACTAAGCAAATCGATCACCTCCCCTTTTAGTAATTGAGGTCTTATGGCATTGGTTTCGCAAATTTTTGAATAGATTCCATGCCATTATCTATAGTTTGCATTATAGGTTCGAGGTGTTCTTTAAATTCCTTTCCAGGACTATGATATTTGAAAGCTTTTTTTTAAAAATATTATTGTAATGAACTAATGTTAAATACCAACTTAAGCCAACTTATTGGGCATATTTGAGTTTTTCGATTTTCTTCCATTGGCCGGTGCATATGCAAGTACCAGTAAACCCAAATGTAAAATTAAATAAGATTTTGATCCACATTTTCAACACTCCATATATGAATTATATCAATTCACACGTATGTGTATGCAGGTAAAGGTCGAAGAATTAATAATTAGAATGGAATGTAAGAAATTCCCTTCTTATAATTTGACTCTGACCTACTATTTGGACAGATGCAAAAAAATAAGAATAATTTGACACGCAGTTTACAAATTGACAGTGTTTCAGATAATCTTGCGGCGAATTTGTGGATGGGGTCTCCCATTCAACGACATTTTCCATAATCTGCATGACAAAAGGAACCAAACACGGCTTTATTATTATGGATCCATCTTCTTTTACATGCATAGTAATTGTATTTATATTAATATGAATATCCCCTTCTTATTCATTTTATTTAGTATTAAATTTTCTTTATTTCTGTTCCCATCTGCAGCTTCAATTATATGAGTAAATAAATATATATTTCTCTCTCTGTGCTCTCTTTATACAAGGCTCGATTTGTGTGAAATTAAACCGCAGAAATTGGCTAACCCGTTCTTACATTTTCCCTTTGATTTGTCTAGTCTCTTTGGCATTGAAGAAAAGAACAAAAGCCCAGAAAAAGGTATGTGATTTGTCCCCCTCTCCTCTCCAAATTCTTCTACTTGTTTTTCTTCTCATGTCAATATCATAAACTCAGAAAATTGAGTGATGGAAGTATATATGCTTCTGAATTAAGTTACATGTATACTGTCTTTTCCTTTCTGTTCGTATTTTTGGTGCTCCTCTCATTTTCTTACATGGAAAGTGTTTTAATTCTTCACTTTTAGCTTAGGTTTTAGTTTGAAGGAAGTATTTCTTTCAAAATTTTTTGTTTTAGCAGTATAGCTCTCATGTCAGACGACACGCATTCTTCTTAATTATGAGTAGATCTGTTCGCATATGAGAGAGATAAAGACTGTGTGTGTGAGAGAGAAAGAAAGATCTGTTCATGTTTTGAAGTAAATCATAGCTGGGGCTTTTAGGGTTTCAGTTTCCACTCTTAAATCTTAACATATATGTGATTAACAGTATTGGTTTCTCTTAGGGTTCTTAGATTCGTGCATGCAACTTTGTTGCACCAGTTACTAATCACCTCCTCGTTAAAATCTCTTAGAAAATACCAAAATAAAATTGCCCTAACTAAACCCTACATGTTGTATTTCAAAATAAAATTGCCCTAACTAAACCCTACATGTTGTATTTCTCTCTCTCTCTATCATCAACTTGTAAACCCTAATGTTCTGATATTAAGTCCTTAGACTTAGAGTTTCTCACACCCTTGTCTATGAAAAGTTTTGTCAAGCAACATATTTCACACTGGTTGCATAAATGAAAATTCATGGCCTTTCTTAATTTGTCATTTGTTTTACTCCTATGATTTGCAGGATATATATATCAGAATATAGAGAGGATGATGACAGGGAATGGACACGCATCTGTCCCACCAGGGTTTCGATTTCATCCCACAGAAGAAGAACTGCTTTATTATTATCTCAGAAAAAAGGTCTCCTATGAACCTATCGACTTAGATGTTATTAAGGAAGTCGATCTCAACAAGCTTGAGCCTTGGGATCTCAAAGGTAATTAGCCCACTTTGTTTTCATTCTGTTTGTAAACATTCTTTCAAAAGAATAAACCCTTTAACTTGATGAATGAATCTTTCTATACCAGACCTTATCTTCGTGTAGATTTCCTCTGTTTGAACGCACTTTCTTGGAAGAAAAAAGTTTTAATTGTATATTTCTGACTTTCATGGCAATCAAGTGGAAACTTAAACGGGGTTTGCATGGGTACAAAATTAAGCTAAAGTGTCACTAGATCCCATAAATAAAGAATTGATTAGTAGGTACGAAATATAAAGAACATCAAAGTTACGAAGAGTTTTGTGTTGGCCAAGAAGATGTTCAATTTAAAGATTTGTATAAAATAATTTCGATTACATAAACTAATACACAACGAAAATTTAAATTGTTCTCTGATTGCGATATTTGATTCGTTTAAAAAAATTAAGACTTTCTTATGTATGATTTGTCAAATTAGCTTTACTTTTTCTAAAATATTGTGACTGCATGTTATGTAGTGGATGATCTAACTATAACAGGTGTTAGGTACAATAAAACGAACAGTAGTGGACAGTATTACTTCATTATTATTCATCTTTTTTCTTGGAGTATCGCATCACCCCCATATCCATTATTTGAAGAAATCCTGTGATTAATCCTAATTGAATTTCCTCTATGATGAATGGCAGACAAATGTAGAATTGGATCAGGTCCCCAAAATGAGTGGTACTTTTTCAGTCACAAGGACAAGAAATATCCAACAGGAACTCGAACAAATCGTGCAACAGCTGCAGGGTTTTGGAAAGCTACGGGGAGGGACAAGGGTATCCACCTCGGTATCTCAAAGAGAATTGGGATGAGGAAAACTCTTGTTTTCTACACTGGACGTGCCCCTCACGGCCAGAAAACTGACTGGATCATGCACGAGTATCGTTTGGACGATGATACCGCTGAAATCCAGGTAAAGTAATCACACTCTTATAGTTTACCCTCAAGGTGAGAGTTATATTCAATCCTCCGTGCAGGTTTTTAGTAATAATGCGGAAAAAGATTACAAATTTTTTCTTACATATCTAGAAATTTAAATTCTATATTTCTCCTACATAGACTAAGATTAAACCTTGGATACTGTCAAAACAGGAAGATGGGTGGGTAGTCTGCAGGGTTTTTAAGAAGAAGAACCACACCCGAGGCTTCCAACCCGAACTGGACCAAGAAGATCCGGTATCATACCAGCAGGCGAGTAGCTCTCTTTTGGATCCAAAACACCATTATCAAGAACAATACGATTATACGTACAATCACAGTAATTCCATGCACCTTCCACAGTTACTGAGTGCAGAATCATCAACTGTTCCTTCTTCATTCCGGTTCCTGTCATCTCTTCCACTAAGCACCACCACAGATCTTCAGTATTCACAGAATCTGTTGAGGTTAACACCTGGAAATCCAGACGGGTTTATGCAACCTGAGAAGTTCACGGGTGATTGGTCATTTCTGGATAAGCTTCTGGCTACACATCAGGGAATGGATCCAGGCAAATGCCATCAATTTTCACAAGTTTCTGAATTGGTCTCTTCTTCTCAGAGATCTTCATTCCCGTATCTTGGGTTTGAACCTGATTTTTCCAAATTTTCAAAGTAGTTTTTTTCCGAGTTTAAAAATTTGTGTTGCTCACTTGACATTAATTTGGTTAGCTGGGCTGTTGACATTTATCGTTATTCTGTGGCTGCAAGTTTATATTTGAAGTGTTTTAACTTAAATGTTATTTGAAGTATTCAACAACAGTCGCATTAAGCTGGAACTTTTGTTAAAACTGTAAATATCAAACAAAAATTAAAACTCGATCTGGTGCCAATGTTCCCAAGTTGCATGACATGCCTGCTACTTTTATAAAAAGACTTGACCGAGTTTTTATGCAATTATCTGATCCTTTTGTTCGACGGGTGATCTTATTAATTGAATAAGTGATCTAAATGTTGAAGTACGAATAAAGTGCCACGCGAGTTAGATTTTGGGATAAATAATGGACTCATAAAGAATTAAGTTACTCCACGTAATGAATTAACTTCGTTGATTGGAACCCCAATTTAGTACATTAAATACCTTTTAGATTGAATAAGAAGTTCAGTTACGTTAGCCTGCACATCAGTGCTCAAACGGGCACGTATATTGAAAAACCATCCAACCTTTATTTCTAGGCTTATAAAAGGGTTAAATCAATGAGTGACCAGTTACTTTAAGTGGATTATTACCTACTCATTGAACTAAAAAAAGCTGTATCATTACTCACTCATTTGTTACAAATTTTCCTTTCGTCATTCGTTAAGAAACTGTTTACGAAAATTTTATATGATTGATGAAAATCCTATTTGACACTCATATGGAGATAAGCACATCTACCTCAGCAAAAACACACTCAGTGAATGCTCACTAAACCTTGGTTAGGTTACTACTTATTCACTAAAACTTGCATCTCATTACTCACCTATCTATATAAAAAAAAATTCATGCACCATTTGACAGAAAAGCCCACATGGCAATTAATACAAGTGGAAATTACATCAAACCCTATCTTTTAAGATCCAATTTCAAAAATCAGATTAAAGGTTTCACTTTTCCAAAATAAGATATTTTAATTTTAAATATTAATTATACAATTTTTATCCCAAATCCAAAAATCATTTCCTTCTCTCTTCTTCCTTCTCGTCCTTCTCTCTTCTCTCTCTACCAACTCTCACCGGCGACGCCGTTCTCTTCCCTCTCTGCCGGATGTCGAGACGGCGCAGCCTCGTAACACCTCCCAACTCTGCCGGCGACTCGATTACCTCACTTGAAGCGACATCACAGCCGGCCTCGCGTCGCTACAGGAGCATCGTTGCGCCCATCGCTGCCTTTTTTTTCTTTTTTAAGGCGTTCGTCACTATAGATCTGCTACGTTATTTCACCCACTCCGGCGATGAGTGCAGCGGTGCTCATTCCAGTGAGTCACGGTGCATATCCATTCTTATTCCTTTTTTCTAAATTTTTGATTGGTGTGGTGATTCACTGTTTGGTGGTGGAGTTGTGCGGTACCGTGGTGGGTGTTGTGCACGGTGATGGTGCTTTGGTGCGACGGAGGTGGATGTGTGCGGTGCAGTGCGATGATTGGGTGAGTGGTGTGGTGCTGTGCACGGCGGTGGTGCTGTGGTGTGGTGAAGGTGAAGTTGTACGGTGCGGTGTTGGTGTCGTGGTGGGTTGCGGTGCGGTACAGGTTGTGGTGGATCGGGGGGCAACGCTGTGCGGTCGTTGGTTAGCGAATCGACGGTGCGGTGGTTGTGTCGCCATGGTGTTGAGATGATTTTGGGCTTGAAGATGGCGGCCACGCCAGATTTGGGTATTTTTGTTTGTTGTTGGTGGTGGTAGTGATTCCGGTGGTGACGTTGGCGGTAGTGTTGATTTGTGGTGAGTTGCTGTCTGTGATTCTGTGGCGACGTTGGCGGTGGTATGATTTTGACCAAGATCAGTGGTGGTGGGGTGTTTGGTGTATGT
>CADEPD010076590.1:0-13965 GCA_902829195.1 Fraxinus dipetala | reverse complement strand
GAACGATAAACTGTGGTTTCTCGCGCCAACCCAACCAGATTACTATTACTGTTCCATCAACCAGCAATTGAAGCAAGCTCTTATCCTATCTGGTGCAGGGACCACCGACGGCGTCTTAACGGCACCGTCAATGTTTGGGATATAAAGAAAGATAAAAAATAAACGTGGCATCTTCAGTTCAGAGCTTGTTCTTTACGTGGCAACGATAAATACACTGTTTACAGTAACTTCACTGTCCTACTTTCTTTCACTTCTGAAGAAATATTCTGTTTTCAGTTTTCTCCTGCCGTCCATCCACCGCTTCACGAGATTTTGACCTAAACAATTAGGTGAGTTAGATTCATAATGCATGCTTAAATTCATTAAAATTATTGATTTCGTGCATTTTTCAAGAGCATTTGCTTTCAAAAAAAGAAAAATTTCTGTGAAAAATCAGTGAGGATACTGTTATTTCAGTTTCCTACTGTAATTTTATACCTAGTTTTGTATTTATGAAAATTGAGGAATCTTCATGCTGTTTATTAACGAGATCCGTCGATTAGAGCTGCTTGTTTTGATTTCGAAGGATTAGTTATGTGTTTTTTTTTTCTATATTTATTAATCAGTTCCTGAGGTTTATGTTTGTTCTATTTTTCTCATTTTTATCTGGCAGAGAATTAGAGCTGCCTGTTTTGATTTCGAAGGATCAGTTGTGTGCATATTTTGCTATTTTATTCTAATTTATTTTTCCAGTTCCTGAGGTCTATGGTATTGCGCTGATTTTTTTTCTTTCTTATTTTTATCGGCAGAAAGATGTCAGTAAGTAGAGTTGACGGTGAAGAGAAATTACAGAAAAATGATTTTCCCATGAATTACTCCAAGGGTAAGAGAAGTGGAAATAGGAAGAGGGGAAATGGGAAAGAAATGATTTTTCCTGGGTTTAAAGACTACCGGATGGATGATAAACCACAAGGCTTAATTTCAGACTTGAAAGATTTCCAGATGGGTTGTTCTTGGATTCCCCTAACCCCTGCAAAGCCCGGCCTAACAAGACGGCAGCCGATCTGCACAGAATGGCAAGATAATCAGGCATTTCAAGCCAACTGGCTAGAATCTGGAAAGTTCTCCCCAGTAAATGAGATAGACCAGGCAGAGTTTGATCTCACAAGAATATCAGAGGGGTTTCTGCAAGAACCTCCTGCTCCGTATATCACTGCATGTTGTGATTCAACAAATGCTGTTAATATACATGGGGGTTTCGACATTCAAGAAGCATCTGTAGCAGGATTCCAAGTCAATAAAGACGATTTATGCTTTTACAAGTTTATTAATGATGAAGACATGCGGAGCAATGTTTCTTTTGGAGAACTATTGGCTAGAGCACATGCAGCTGGCACCACAGCTGCTGAAAATGCACGTTCAGAAACTGCTTATAATGCAACAAACAGCTCTTTTGTTCCTAACTTTCGTACTAAGATTGATGGTAAACAGTATACAATAACTTCTGAAAATTCTTCACTCGGCAACTTTGCAGTTGAGAGCAACAACAGCATGCCGAATATTAGCACAGGTGAGTGCCCCTATGCTAGCTTTTTCCTTATAGACACACTTTTGTACTACTATGTGTTGAATTATGACTGCAACGTTAAATTGCTTTCTGAACTGTATAACTGATGTAACTTCAATGTGGAAAACTTGCATAAGAGTTTTTGCCAAGAATTAGATCAACAATTTTATTATGTATAAGGTATGGTTCATCTTGATTAGTTGTGGCGATTCCCAACGCCCGTAGAGAGGAAATCCAACAATATTGGCCTGTAACATATGAAGCGACACAGTGAAATAGCAAAAAATAGAATGAACACTGAGTTTGTGACTGAACAAGTATTAGCTTCAACTAAAACATCAATATTGCTCGGCTTTCCTGTGGTGATTTACATCAATATAACACTGCACAGTCATCTTAAAAATCCTATTTATTTTTTATCTCTAAAAACTTGGTCAGGAATTAAAGCAGGTAGATTTGAATTTATACTTAGGAGAAACTAAAGAATGGCTGTGCTTCGATATCTGCGAATGGTTTATTCTTTTCCTAGCACTGACACAAATTTGAACTTGTATCTTACAGGTGGATGTTGTACCCATTCAATGCCCTTCTTTGACCTCAATTTGCCATCTATAACGACAGAAGAAAGCTTGAGCGAGGTGGTTTCTTCCCAGTTTGCACCAATAACACCAGAGAAGACCACAAGAGCGGGTGATAGACAGCAGTTGGGCATGCCAAATTTAAGGATAAATGAGATGCTTGGCATAAAAGATGTGCAGCTGAAGGAAACCTCCATCAAGAGGGTCGAATTAGAGGGAATCCACCAAAATAAAGAACAATCTCAGTTGGTTGTTGATCAATTATGTGAAACCATGTCCACACAGTTGGAGGAGAACCACAAGCCTGACAAGGGAGGCACTGGGGATGCTGACTTGATCAAAACACCACAGCGGAAACCAAGAAGAAAAAAGCACAGACCCAAAGTGATAATAGAAGGCCAATCTCAAATAACTCCTAAACCAAGAGTCGAAAGGCCTTCTGATCGCCAGGAAACCACAAAAGGAAAGAGAAAATATGTTCAGAGAAAAGGAGTTAACAATCCCACAGAAGCCACTCCCTTCGAAAGGGAAATAAATGGAAGCGATACAATCACAAAGTCCTCAAGTGCCAAGGAAACCACGAATGGTAAGAGAAAGTATGTCAGAAGAGAAGGAGTCAACAAACCTGCAGCCAATACCTTGGACCAGGATGCCTGTGAAACAACAGATCCAAAAACAATTCGGCAAACTAGAAATTCCTGCAGGAGATCACTAAACTTTGACTTTGAAGGCCAAGAGAGAGATGAAAGCAATTTTGACATGGAACCTCAAGCACAGAACTTCAATGCAAAAGATCAATCAGGATCAACCATGCAGCGCAGACTGGGGAGGGAAGAAGCAACAATGAAGAAGACTGAAGTGAGCATTGCTTATGATCTTGCACTCCCTATGAAGCAAGTAATGGAAGGTCACCTGTCAAACCTTGAAGGACATTACTCCTGCTCCTCACCTCATTCCAAGACAGATACACTACATGATAAATTAACACTCGTGGATCAAAAAACATGTATAAGAGGAAAATGTCAAATTGTGTTTTCGGATTTCACTCATGATAAAGAAGGAAATACTGTACAGGTGAATTCCGATGCTCAGTTGACTCAAAAGAGCCCAAGTGACTCAGACTGCAGTAGTAGCACATGGTTGATACAAGAAAGAGATTTAAAAAGACAGCATAAGGGTACAACTGTTGTAGCAGAATTTGGCTGGCCAAATTCAACCGAGACTTTTCCCAATTCTTTGCAGGCATACAGTGCTATTTTTCGACAAAATGCATATAACAATTACTGCACTCCTGGCATTCATTTTCCTGCAATGTACAAGACAGAGAGAATTAAGAAAGGACTCGATTCAGAAATTTCCAGCACGCACACTGTTATTGCCTCTGAAAATCGTGCAATTGCTCCACTTGATTATGCTCAAAACGAACAGCAGAATATCGAATTTCTGTCAACTTTGGGACCTACAGAGAGCTTGGAAAATAAGAGATCCAAAGAAACTGATCCAGTATTTAACTTGGGGTCACTCCTGGAAATGTGTAAACGAGTGTTAGGTTCTTCGTGCCCTGGAGCAACAACATCCAAAACTATTGATACCAGTGCGAAAATGACGAAAAAGAAGCGGTCAAAGAGAAAATTGAATATCAATTCAACACTGAAAAATATGCGTAGTCACCATAAATTGGTCACCAGATCAATGGGTAATTAATAGACTTGTATGATTGCTATCTTTCACAAAACAATCCTTTCTGACTCGCTTATGGCATTTAATGCAGGTTCTCCTCTTGCTAAAACATGGATGTGCAGGTCTCCAGTTGATTCTATCATTGAGCAATGTAACAGACTTGATTTAAATGCAGTGAGCAGCCAAGATGCGGCTATAGAGCACAATACACTTATGGCCTACGGCATGCATTATGATGAGCAATATGCCCTTGTTCCGTATCAAAGAAGTGAAGCTCTTGTCCCTTTTGACAGCTCATTTTATCTGGGTAAAAGACGTCGTCCACGGCCAAAAGTTGATCTTGATGATGAGACAAACAGGGTGTGGAAACTATTGTTAGAGAATATAAACAGTGAAGGGATTGATGGCACAGATGAAGAAAATGAAAAATGGTGGGAAGAAGAACGAAGAGTGTTTCGTGGAAGAGCAGACTCATTTATTGCACGCATGCATCTTGTCCAAGGTATTTGTGCACAGATATTAAAATAGCCCAATAGTTGTCTAATTAATAAATTTCAGCTGGGATATACATTTTCTCTTCCTTTATGAACACTATTTGTTAGAAATGTAAGTGCTATCAATAAAAATGTTGAACTGACCAGAGGAATTAGCTGAACACCCACTATTATTAGCCATGCAATATATTGGGATTACAGACGAGTGTTGGAAAAAGTCAACTGTTGATTATCCACAATCATGAGTGAAGGAAATCTATAGCTTATTACTGAATTCAACATGCAAAATTCCAATTAGATGCCCTGCCATTCACACACACCAAAAAATAAATAAATAAACTCACAAACACGAATATATTTGTGTGTTATCCATGAAGACAGAGTTACAAGCTTGCACCTGAACAATTTCAGGAGCCTAATATGCTCTCTTGTGCTGCATTTAGAAAATAAAATACTCTAATAACAGGATTCACTAAATTTCTGAACACTTCATGTGGCTATGTATTATTTCACAGGGGACAGACGGTTTTCTCCATGGAAGGGATCAGTTTTAGATTCTGTAATTGGAGTTTTTCTCACTCAGAATGTTTCAGATCATCTTTCTAGGTTTGTTAAACCTTTAAACGTTTCAGAATTCTTATTAACTAAACTTCTACAGAGTTCAGCTGACGAGTTCCCTCTTTAATATGGTTATCCATTCTTGCAGCTCTGCCTTCATGTCACTTGCTGCACGATTCCCATTTGAACCAGAAAGCGACCTAGGACAATCATGTCAAGATGTGAGAATCAGAGCCAAAGAACCCGAAGTATGTGATCTGGATCCAGATGATACAATTGGATGGAATGAAGTGCCAAATCAGCCAACCTGTGGCAAGGATTCTAAGATGCTTCTTCCGGACTCTGACTACGATGACATTAGAGAAGTTGTCTACAGTGTCAAGTCCTCTGGAAATAGCTTTGATGGCACCATACCGAAGGATAACCTAAGTGGCCAATTGTCAGGCTTCTCTACAAATGGTCCAGTTGCATCCCTAGAATCTACAGTGAACAAATCAACAGGTTTCATTGGGAATGAAAGAGACTTGGATGATACACTTTCTTCTCCAAGTTCTGTGATTTACTCTCGGAACTCTACAGATTCTATCATTGCTCTAACAGGCGAAAGAGCTGAATCTTGCTCACTGAGCACCTTAGAGGCAGAACCACCAGCTGGAAGTAAACCTAACACAAACAGTATTATTTGCTCTACTTCTTATGTAAAGCTATCACGGATGGAACGAACCCTACTGCATGGAGATAACAATCGAAGGAATGAAAATAAATTGTCCAATATGGATCAGCAAATCGAATTAGTAAGTATGTTCCCTGACACACAAAATCAAATTGAGAACCTGTCAGATAATAACTGCAGTGAGCCAACCTTGCATCTGACACCCAGTTCAGGAGCACAAGAAGCAGGACGCTTTGATATACCTCGAAAGAATGGTGAAAGCTCGAATATTGCCAATGAAAAAGAACCTTTTGAGATGGAACTAAGTGGGTCATCGGCAGAATATACGACCAAAACTACATTGCAGAAGTTCTTGTCTATCAGTTGCAAAGTACCAAAATCCTGTAGTGAAAAGGCTCACTCAAGCAACCATCTAATGGACATGTACCAGAAGATAGCTGAAAATCCTACAGGAAAACTGGAGTCACAGTTTCAATTTGAAGAAAATAACTATAAAATGCAGGAAGTATCAAACATACCGGTTTTACGACAAAATTCGACAGATATCATGGCTAGTAGCAATATTGATAATTCAAGAACGTTTGAGAACAAAGAAGTGGACTCAAATTTGAAAGATCCTGGTAAAATAGTAATTGAACGTAAAGCAAAGAGGGGGAGATTTAGAAAAGAGAAACACAACCCAGTTGACTGGGATAGCTTAAGGAAACAAGCACCAGAAGATGGTAGAAGAAGAGAGAGGACAGCCAACACGATGGACTCGGTGGACTGGGATGCAGTGAGATGTGCAGATGTTAACGAGATTGCCCAAACCATCAAAGAAAGGGGAATGAACAATATGCTGGCCGAGAGAATCAAGGTTTAAGTTTGAAATCAACAAAAGAATTTACTCCTTGAATATTTAAATCTCAGTTGGCATACAATAGTTAGACACAAAGAAAGCCCTTTTCACAGTTGATAATCATTTGGATAACTTGTGCAGGACTTCCTCAATCGCCTAGTTAGAGACCATGGAAGCATTGATCTGGAATGGCTAAGGGATATTCCACCAGACAAAGCAAAGTAAGCCATTTGACCAAATGTATTTTGCATGGTCAAATAACACTATGCATTTAGAACTTTTTATATATTTCAGAGAGTATTTGTTGAGCGTACGAGGTTTGGGTTTGAAAAGCGTGGAATGCGTGCGGCTTTTGACACTACATCACCTAGCTTTTCCAGTAAGATTTAAGCTTGATTGCAGATCCTTCAATTTATATGTAAGAGAACTTTGCTAACCTATCTGTATTTGCTGTACCCAAAAGGTTGACACGAATGTTGGGCGCATAGCTGTAAGATTGGGATGGGTACCTCTTCAACCATTGCCCGAGTCACTTCAGCTGCATCTTCTAGAACTGTGAGTATTCTAAGCCTCTTCAGATTTTTAATATCATGTTACAGGAGCTTCAAAAGATAATAACTTGCGCTGTTGTCCTCGCATAGGTACCCAGTATTGGAGTCTATTCAAAAATATCTGTGGCCACGCCTCTGCAAGCTTGATCAAAGAACACTGTAATCACTATTTATTTACTAATTTATAATTTGCTAATTGATAGTTAATTAATTCGTAATTGAAGTGTTTAAGATGTTAATTCATTGCAGATATGAGCTGCATTACCAGATGATTACTTTTGGAAAGGTATGCCACAGTTACTGAAGAATGTCTTCTATATTCCAAAAATATTGGAGAAATTTACAGACGTAAGCCAAAGGTAAGCTCTTCTATTTTTTCAGGTGTTTTGTACCAAGAGCAAACCAAATTGCAATGCTTGTCCAATGAGAGGAGAATGCAGACATTTTGCGAGTGCATTTGCAAGGTCTACATACTCAATTTTTATTGCAACTGAACAAGGATTTCCCTTTTCCCATTATTTTAGTGCAAGAGCTCTTCTTATAGCTGTCGAAGTGCATTTCTCAATAGAATATCTGGTTAATAAATATCCAGTTATGTTCCAAAAAACCTAGAATCTACTCAGAAGGTAGACCTGAAACATTAGGTAAAGACCATTATTCGACAGTTTTAATAATATATACTTTAATATACCCCTCTAGACAGTATACCTTAGAAAAATAAATATGTGAAGAAACTGCAAAACATGAAAAGATATTCCTTATATGAGCAAAAACCAACTCTATCCTGTTAGATTCGCTGAACCAGTACAACACAGATTGTAAGCTTTGGAAGCCACATCAGAACCAAATTAAGATATGTACTTCAAGACTCCCATATGAATAAGTGAACGAAACCATGTAAATCACATTTCATATAACGGAATCGTATGAATATGCATGCAGCGCGAGGCTAGCTCTTCCGGCACCAGAGGAGAAAAACATTTTAAGTGCAATAGAAAACAACTCATCTGATCAGAATGCTGTGAAAATTATCAACTCTTTGCGGTTACCTTTAGCTCATCAATTGGAAGCACACACTGAAGTCATCAACTCTGAACCCATTATTGAAGTGCCAGCTACACCAGAGCCCTTTGTTGAAATGCCAGCAACTCCAGAACCAGACCCAACACAAGTTCCAGAATGTGACATTGAGGACAACTTCGAAGATTCTGATGATATTCCTACTATTCAACTCAATATGGAATATTTAACTCAGAATTTGAAGGAAATTATGCAAAAACAGATGGAACTACAGGAGGGTGATATGTCAAAGGCGCTAGTAGCTTTAACTCCAGAAGCAGCTTCAATCCCTATGCCTAAACTTAAGAATGTGAACCGACTCAGAACAGAGCATCAAGTGTAAGCAAACACTTCTGCTATTAATCATGATTAATGTGCCACCCCTAAGGTAACAGCAGATAAATTTGATTAGTGCAAGCCTACTATTCATCAACTTTCTGAGAGAAGGAAGCAAGTTACTAGTATTTCATAAAATTTATGCTTTTTACTAATTAATTTTAGTTTTGGGGAGCACGATAATGCATATGGTAATTCTTGAGGAATATTATTAATTATTTTCTCCTTCTATAGCTATGAGCTTCCAGATTCACATCCTCTGCTGCAAAGAGTAAGCAACACTGAATCAGCTTTCCTTCAATGTATAATTTACTTAGCTGTACAAGCCAATTTTTCATTGATACCTATATTTTCTTAATTTGCAGATGGATAAAAGAGAACCAGATGATCCCTGCTCATACCTACTTGCAATATGGACCCCAGGTAATGAAACATCATAAATCTTCTAAAGCACACTTGCAGGACCCTTCCTGGAGAATAAAAATAATAACTGCTAATTTTGTAGGCGAAGTATGTAATTCAGAAGACAAAGCAAATTATATTACAAACCAACTTAAATTCACCTTAGTACTAACTGATTCTATCATATCAGGTGAAACTGCAGACAGTATTCAGCCACCAGAAAGACATTGCAGCTCCCAAGAATCTGGGATTCTGTGCGCTGATGAAACATGTTTTTCATGCAATACTATCCGTGAAGGGAACTCGCAAATCATTAGAGGCACACTTCTGGTAAGGGAAAGCCGTAACATTTTATATCATAATGGTATCTACAAAAAAGTACAGCGTGGATCGAACTTTTGCAAAAGAACAAAATTCCCTTTTTTAATCTACTCCATCATAACAAATTATGACAGATACCCTGCAGAACAGCTATGAGAGGAAGCTTTCCACTCAATGGTACCTATTTTCAAGTCAATGAGGTAAGATTGGATGAAGTCCTTGCAAATTAAATTACTCAACTCCTGAAATGGACCTAGAGATTAAAATTTGTTAATGCAGGTGTTTGCTGACCATGAATCTAGCCTGAATCCTATCAATATTCCAAGAGACTGGTTATGGAATTTGCCACGAAGAATGGTGTACTTTGGAACCTCCATACCCACAATATTTAAAGGTAAAAGGGTCATAAATAATTGGGCTGCCATTCATGATAGCTATTTCCAAGAAATCCTTATATTACATCTCTGTATTTATAACAGGGCTAACAACAGAAGGTATTCAGTACTGTTTTTGGAGAGGTATGTGCAGATGTCAGACCTTGTATTATTCTAACTACCTCAATATTACACTACATCAAGATGCAGATGTCTTAACAGAAATTTAGGTAAATTGAGTACCATTCCAATCAAGCCAGTATAGCTGCTTGTCTCATTCTGCATTTCTACACAAGGAAAGGCTAAATAACCACAAATGAAAATTAAATAGTTAAACCCAATTGAATGTACTCTCAAAATAAGATTGTTAAGCCTTGTGATAAGAAAATGAACTGTTTTTCGCACTTGTTTGCCATTTGAATAAGATCTTTCAGATGTGAAAAAAGCTCACGTGAAATGCTTGTATATGCCCCATAAAGGAGACTATGGTTCTGACATTTCATGCTTTCTCCACTGACTTTTTGATTTTATTCTTTACTCTAGATTTCTCTAGTTGGATGGATACACAAACTAGATCACAACATGACTGGTCAAGTTAAACCACCATGAAACTTATTAATTTTAAGCAAATACATCCCACAGAATAGGTATTTGTCAATTGACACTCATCTTAGCAAAAGCAAAAGAGTGTTACACCATTCACCTCTAAGCAAGAACCATGACTATCATGTGGACATATACTCGACATCTTACCCAACAAGCTAATGACAGTTGTACATCTTCATCTCTGGTCCTAAAGATAGGAGTTTGTCATCAAATTCTAGTGGCTTCATTTATGTGGTGGGACACAGAATCAGTGTTTATTCACAATCTCATTAGAATGTACTGAAAACAACTTCACCTGGGCGTCACACTCATAACAACTTATCATGTTTCCCAGGCTTTGTCTGTGTAAGGGGATTCGACCGAAAGACGAGAGCACCGCGTCCTCTCATTGCTAGATTGCATTTCCCAGCCAGTAAGTTAACAAAGGTAAAGTGAAGGACAGGTGAGAATTAAGTATCATACCGCTCACCATAGCTAACAGTAGGATTATGTAGAAACAGCAATGGCAGGCCTGGAATCAGAGCAATGTTCTTCACATTGCAAAAGGAAATTAAATCTATATATGAAATGAAGGGACTTTGGGTCTGTTTAGAAATATATCTTGATATTTCTGATCGAACGAGAAATGTTTCGTTACTGTTGACAGAGGCTGAAATAGAATGACATGTCTTTCTACTAATTTATTACAAAAATTTACACAAGCAAAAATGTTACTTTTAACTATCAAATTAGTATGTGGAACCTAGTGATATCATATATCATATATGATACTATGTTGATAATTATGAAAATGTAATAATCTCTTACCTGCATATTGGAGCTTCTGTATGTGAGTTCTTGCAGTTTAGCTAAATTTCTATTAGATATGTGAAGGTGGTGGAAAATTTTGTGTGCTGCCCAGTCATGGTTTTGCCTTGTATATTTACTGTTGGACTGCTTTAGGTCGGGTGGTGATTTTTTTTTCTCACTTGGGTAAACCACCATGACTTGTTAATCCGCGATTGGTGGTGGTCTACACAAGTCAATCTCAATGACACTCGATGATCACGTATCAATTAACAATGCTATTCAATTCGAGTGGTGTCAGTCAAGGTAGTAGTGAGGTGTCTATCAAAAATGCAATCCAACTTCGCTAGATAATTTGACAGTGACTTCACTCCCATACAGATATTCCACTTCCATAGGTCTTCTCACGTAGTTTTCTATTTGATCAGTATTACCATCTAGACCTGTTTGGAAATGGAAATTTATCTTAAAACCTTGAAAGCTTAATTTTTCTAAAACTTAAATTTCACTTACTTTTGAACTTTTGGGATGCTGTTGGATTCCATAAGAAAACTAATGCTTGCTCAATCTCCAAAACTGTGACAGTAGAACAATCGTGATACAAAATCCTCATGGATTCGTGAAGAAACCTGTCTACCTATAGTAGTTGAGAAGTTAATTACAAAGTGTGTCTGGGAGAAATTTTTTCTAGTGACAAATGATTTTTTTTAAGAAAGTGTAGTTAAAAAGTTAAAAAAATTATGGATCGTATAAAACATGTATAAAACATGTGGTTGAGTAGAAAATAATTTTGAAATTAGAAGTGTCCAATTGAACTTCTAAACTCATTTTAAGGAAAGAAGTTGAACTGTAGTAGGCTATGGGCTAAACTTTGAAACGATTCTTCGATTTGTTCTAGAAGCATGTGATTACAAAAAGAATATCTGACAGACATAAATGTAAATGTCGTGTCTAGCCTCCACATGGCAATCAGATTTGGCCGCACGTGGCAACTATTTATGAACATGCATGAAAGACGATAATGAAAATAACAACATAGTTAATGGACAAACATCACGTGCCTCAAATGGAACCATCTAATTTCAAAATCTTATATGAATCCTCAGATGACGAGGTGACACATGCCCAAGGACCATGAAAAGACTAAAAAGCCTATAGGTTTGAGATATTTGGAAAGCGCAAAGGCAAAAGTCCGCGCACAAAATACATGAAGAAAATAAAGTGTTCAAAGTTAAGAAAACAGCTTTCTTACTAGGAATATAACATGTCATTGGAAAGGTTATGGAGTCAAGATTCCAATACATTTTACGGATCTCGATTTGAAGTTTTCAATAAAAAATTATGTGTGCTTTCGATAGATTCTTTTGAGAGATATTGGGATGATAATACTGGTACAAATAATAGAAAGAAACATTTTCCCACTGAGAGCACAAAATGTTTGATCGAGTGGGAAGGACCTTTGCTTCAGCGGAGGTTAGAAAAAGTGAAAACAGGCCGTCTTTTCGCTTGAGCAGGATACCTGCACTAGAAACGACTGTTTGACACTTGTGCTGAAGTTCGTGATATTGACTTTTAAGTTTTAACCTTTGCTTAGATGCTATTTATAATTGGTTTAGAATCCGTCAAACTATTTTTTACTATTTTTTATCCCATATCTTTTATGAATTCTGCAAGACTATTCTCTTATCAAACGACAAATTTCTATCTAAATTTATAATTTAAACCATTTTTCTCTCGTCCACCCTCAATATTTTGAAATACTTAAAAAAGGGTGTCTCGGTCTCTAATTTTCTCTTTCTTCAATATTTGACAAATCCTAGATCAGTGATCAATTACCACTTCTTATAAAGAAGATCATATATTTTTGGGAAAATTGCAACAACGATCCCTAATTTTTTCAATTTTCGCATACTTGACCCAAACTTTTATTTTGTACCAGCGAATATTTCTAACCTTTCATAAATATGCATGTGGAGTCAAAATGGATGGAAAATATCCATTTGACCATTAGTTGACAAAGAAAATTGGACTTTGATCAATTCTGCAAAATTGAAAGGGGTAAAATGATAAGTTTAAAATTACCACATTAAATAATAAAAAAAATCAAAGAAAGAAAAAATGATTTCTTCTTTACCCTCAGCCTACCCCCCTCCCAACTAAAAATCAGCCACCAACACCGATCGGCACCACCACCGTTTATATTCTTCCCCCAACTTCGCCCAAATCGCCCAGAAAGCCCTCATTTCCTTCTAATACATCCCACCCAATCAGTTGTCTAAACTCTACCAAATGTCGTCGGAATAACCACCAAAAAACCCCCCAACTCGTGAACTCAAAAATTGTCGACAACTTCTCCAATAACACTCACCATCGCGAAGTATCACCGTTGACTCCCACAATCTAGACGTCTAATCGATGATAGTATTTCAACAAAAAAAGGGGACAAACAATCGATGCAGCTTCTAGGATTTCAAATCCTGATCTCGCGCTACTGCAATTTTCCCATTCACAAACTCACTTGGGAGAAATCCAATTCTGGTCTTGATCTGGGTGGGGTGGGATTTGATTTCTATGTTTAATAGAGATGAAATCAGTGATTTTTCATAATTTGATTTCTGAGTATAGGGGTGATTTTTTTTGGTTTGATTTTCTAATGTTCAGTATGTTGGAAGGTGGCGTGGAGGGTGCCTACACTAGTAGTGTGGGGTGGGGTTGGTTTATATATTTGTTTTTATTTTTGGGGTTTTTAATTTAGTTTTTTAACTTATTTAATATGAGGAAAATGCAAAGTACCATTTTACTCATTTCAATTTACGCAAAATTGGTCATTCCGCTTTTTTTGATCAACCAACGGTCAAATCATTTGGACTCCAGCTATATATTTATGAAATGTTATGGACATTCGTTAGTACAAAATGAATATTTAGGTAAAGTTTGAAAATTTTGAAAATGTTAGGAATCGCTACTTCACTTTTTCCTATATTTTTCTCTCAACCTGTTATTTATCTATTTATATTTTCTGTATCTTTAACAATCTTCTTTCCACTTTTTTCTCTTATTTTTCATTGTTTCCTCTCCTTTTCTATACAAAAAAAAAAAAAGAGACAAATTTGCAATTAACTATTATAAGACTTTATTAAAAAATAGATTAATTTGTAATTAA
>CADEPD010076588.1:0-12922 GCA_902829195.1 Fraxinus dipetala | reverse complement strand
TTTTTTTGTGATTGGATAAAGTTTAAAAGTAATCATAATTCTATTATTTGAAATCAATTCTTATCCAAATTCGTTATATACATCGTTTTAAATTCTAGTTGGCTACAAACTCAATTGAGAATTTCAACTATAAATACTGTAGGAATTCTCATTATTTCACCACAAAAAATAAGAGAGCCACAGTAGAGAGAGTGCGGGAGAGAACAAAATATAGAAAAATAATTGAAGAACTTTTACATGCAAGATTTTATTCAACCTTTCAAAATCACGGTAAAATACTTTTGTACAAGTTGTTTGTTTCCTTATAATTTTATATTTAGTAATTTATACATGAATTGTTAGTGGACCTTCGAATTCTTTATTAAAATATATGAAATCTTTCGAGAATTTAAAATGATCTAAGATGGGTGTGTCGATTGTTCACCAATATACTCCATAAGAGAATAGTGGTATGAAGTATTTTTTTATTATTATATAATTGTGTATGAAAACTGTACGTGTCTCATTGGTATTTTTAAATAATTCTTATAAAAATTTACAGGTTAGTTCGAGTCGATTGGAACTGTGGTGAAATGGTGATGCGGACTGCCAAGTGGATTGAAGAAATAAAAACACTAAATTTTTTTCCTCCTAATTTATTAGATTGTTTATTTGTTCAAAGACACATTTATTAATTAGTTAACTGATTGTATTAAAAAAAATTTAGAAATTCAGATTCCATGTTTTAGTTGATATTTATTGCTGAAAATAATGTTATATTTTTAATTGTATCGTTTTCACTTTTAAAGTAAAGAAAATTGAATTTTTGGTAACACTCCAGTATTCATGAAATTTTGGGGTATTATAACGGTGATGCCACAAACATGAGAAACATCACCAAGTAAAACTCAACAATACAATAGCTCCTCTACTGGATGTAGGCACAAATGGGTATGTAGGTGCCCTAGAATATGCTTTAGCCAGGTTTTTTCAAGGCCATCAAGTCCAATGAGGAAACCAACAAGAAAAATAGGATGTTCAGAGTAATAGGATTCAATTCTCGACGAAGTTACACATGAGATCATCCTAGGTCTTAATGCTTCCCCTGATAAGGAATCCAACAATTCTCTTGCTATATCACGAAGTGTGTGTGAGAAGAGTCTCAATTTGATTGTTTCATCGAACACTTTTTGAAAATCATAGTTTTGGTAGATATCCAAGAAGCATGAGACATGATTATGTAGATTCTCATAGACTTCCCATAAAAAGATAATTCGTTTAGAAATAGTAGAATAATGGTTATCCTCAATTGAAAGTTCAAATGCTCAAATGCAGGATATACAATGTTTGACTGGTTTGGCTCCAAGATGTAGTTTTGATGAATTACTCTAGCAGTAAGTCATCTTCATTAACTTCAACTGGTTGTTCAATTTGTGTCGGTTGCAAAGCCACGTTTTATTCTGCTATGAGATTCTCATGTTGTTACCTAATTCTCTTTTTGAAAGTGTGTTTGATTTTAGAATCAAATGGTACTAGATTATTGTTTGTCGAACTTGCATGCATGGAAACCTGAAAAGAAAAGACAAGAACAACAGTTTAAATAGAAGCAATAATTAATTAATAAAAACTAAAGCAAATAAATAGGTGTACGGATCGTGACAAGTAGTCAAACGGATTTTTAAGTTCAAGTATCATCCTGCAGATATTACTATTTACTGTAAAATTTTAAATAACCTAACTTCAATTTAAATTAAAATGCTTGCAAATTATCAATTCTAATATGTCTTGTACTAAAGTTAAAACTAAAATAACTAAGGTAATCTATTTAATTATGGTTGAAAGGATTATGAGATTAAGTAGTTAGGATTTTCGATTTCACATAGGTTGTTTAACATTCATCTAATTCCAATTCATTCAACCCTTTTTCATATGTGCCAACGGTTGAATTAACATGTTATAGCTAATGATCTCTTTCGAGTAAAGCTAATTTTATTCATATGTCCAAATTTACTATATCTCTATCTAAATTCATATACATATGAATGCTTTAATCTACATGAATTTTATATAGATTGTATATTCTATAATTATCTCTTGATATTTTATTATATCTATGTTATTTATTGTATGAGCTAGAATCATACATCACATATGGGTCTCAATACTATCCTAAATCAATCCATTGGTGATCGAGCAATTTGACACATTAAACACACAATAAATAATTAACACATTAAAGTGGCATGAAGTCTTGAAATTAAAAAAAAATATTAAAAACCCTAAGTTACATCATCACCATAACATATAGTTACTCATAATGTCAAAATAAAACAAATAAAGGTTAAAAGATGAGACGTCACTGGGTTTATTCATATTAAACAAGATAAAAATCACTCAGAACTATTATTGATCTTCGCCATACGAATTCCCACAATTGTCATTCGTTTCCTTCCTTATGTATTGTGAATCTCCGGATAAATTGATGACTGTACTTGATTAATTATTTGTACAAATATTAGTGGATTTCACCACAAAAATATGGTATTTCTTCTTCTTCTCTGTTGTCTACTTCTTCTTGATGTCTCATTTTCTTTCTATAATCAACTGTCGGCTTTTTTATGTTTTCAAAAAGGAATCTTCTACCAATCAAATTATATTCCATTCCAATCTCTATATTTTAGCTACATCAATAATTTAATTGCACCAACAATCACCAATCTTTCGAAACAAGCATTTTAGTCCTTACATCCATTAATTGTAAGCATCAGTCCTCATTTGTTTCAATTCTCCAATCTCAAGATTTATCCTCACACAATCTAAAACACAAATAATTAAGTATCAAATTCACAATAGCGCTATAAAAAGCCACTTTTGGTGACTTAGATAAGTGTATATTTGAAGATCTCTCTGAAAGTAATTGATGTAACACTTGTAATAAAGTTGTCAATGTGTCAGCCTATTATACAGGGCGGCTGACATCTTATCAATGTATTAATTGTATGAATAGATTTATCCTTCTCTTCCTGTGCCTAGGAATAGGCAAAAAGAGCCTTACCAATATGAAGGACAGCAACCAACTCACCATGAAGAGCCTTGAGTCCACCCCCTAGAAATAGGTGTGAAATGAGGGATCAGGCTAGGGATGAAGCAAGACCTTCTCAACTACCTCTTCAGAGCCACCAAGGGGAGGATGAGGACTCTGATGAACCCAGAGGTCTTGTGACCTATATGACGATGATGATAATTCACCATTTTCGCAAGCCATTAGAAATGCTATGATGTTGAACCACTTCACACTCCCTAAAATTCCTAAGTATGATGGAAGAGGTGACCTCACAAAGACCATCAGCAGTTTCAAAACTCATATGAATTTGAAAAGGGCCACCCCAGATATGAAATGCAGAGCCTTTCATTTGACTCTAAGTGAATGGGCTAAAATCAGGTATACAAGGCTACTAGAGGGTAGCATCCGAAGCTTGCCGGACCTTAGGAAGACATTCCTAAAGCATTTTGCTACTAGCAAAGAAGGAGAAATACCCATTCAACGATTGCAAGATATGCGACGACAGCAAGGTGAGACGCTGAAAAGCTTATTGTCCCGCTTCACTAATGAAATGACCTATTGTGTGCAAGTCACGGATAGGGAAGCCCTTACTGCTTTGCGAGGAAGATTGGATATAAATTTCCTCTTTTGGAGGGACGTGCAAAATAAGGACCCAACCACCTATGACGCCATATTGAAAATGATAAGGCATGAAATCCTCAATAAAGAATTGAGAGATCATAGGAACAGGGTCAGCCAGGGTCTACCACCTTTCCAAATGCAAAGGAGGAGAGGCCCTACTTCTTATTTGATTAATCATCATGTACTACTAAGTGATGAACAAGAGCTTACCACAGCAACACTCAATGCCGTACCTACCTTGGCTTATGAGGAGGTCAATCCTGGTGTTGAAACACATTAGCGCCATCCTTACCCGAGGCACCGGGATGAAGCACCCAATTATTGCACGTACCATAAATTACAGGGCCATCGCACGGAAAACTATTGGGATGTCGTGAGACACTCCCGAAACCATACTCAAAGAAGGAGAAGACGCCCTCAAAGAAATTTTCTGTACAGCCAAAATCAACATCATTAAAATAACGAACAGCATCGGTCCAACCGGAACGATCCTCCAAGAAGGAGGGAAAACAACACTGAAAGACCCAGAGAGGGTCAAAGGCAAAGACGAAGTCTCCCACCAAACAATAAGTAGGAGCCCATCAGAGAAATTGATACAATCATAGGAGGCCCTCATGTTGGGGGGGAATCCAGGAATTCACAATGGAATTATGCTAGGGAAGCAAGTGATCCTCCAATGACTAGTTATATAGTTAACCATTCTTCAACTAGGAAAACAATTCCACCGATTACATTCACCCAGGAGGATACGGTGGGAGTACATTATCCACACTGTGACGCCCTAGTAGTGAGGGCTGTCGTGGCCCTCAACGGCCTGAAATGAATGTTAGTGGATAATAGGAGCTCGATCAATATTATCATTGGAACCACTTTTGACAAAATGAAAGTTGACCATGAGCTAACCCTCATGAGTTCCCCTTTATATGGCTTTACAGGAGAGAGCATCATCCTAAGAGGTAAAATTACTCTAGCAATAGAGATGGGGACCGAACCTTTGATTGCTCGTCACTTCATGGAGTTCCTGGTGGTTGATAATCGATTTGCATATCATGGAGTACTTGGGAGACCCGCTCTGAAGGAGCTATGGGCAGTTACCTCCATTCATCACCTATGCATGAAATTCCCCACTAAGAATGGCATTGCCACAATCCGAGGTGACCAACGAGGAGCTAGATAATGCTACTCAAATTTTCTAAGGAAAGTGAAGCCAAAAATCGTCATTGTCACCGACGTTATCATGAGTGACCTTCCTGAACATGGAAATACTCCTGAACAAGGGTAAGACATCATTATGTCTGAGGCCTCTGAAGAAGGAGATGTCATCGGCCCCACACAAGCCCCCGAATAAGGGACAACTGCTGAAGAAGCGATTTGCTTGGAGGAATTGGACTTTCACATAATTGATTGCGAGCCTCGACAGCACCTATGGAGGAGCTGGAAAGCTTTCCCGCAGACCTGAAGGATCTCTTAAAGCACATGTAGATTGCAAGAAATATGTCGATAAAGGCGAAAGAGAAGCTAAAAAGTTTCTTACTAAGAAATCTTGATATATTCGCCTGGAAACATGGTGATATGGTACGCATTGACCCCAAGATCAGCTGTTGTCAATGGAATATCGACCCAAAGGTTGTAGCACACAGACAAAAGAGGAGGACTCTCAACCCTGAAAAAGATACGAGGCTCTGAAAAATGAAGTCAAGAAGTTAATTGATAATAGATTTATCCGAGAATCAACCTACCCTAAATTGATCTCGAACCCGGTATTAGTCAAGATGTACAATGGGAAATGGAGAGTGTGCATTGATTTTTCTAATCTGAACCAAGCCTGTCCTAAAGATAGCTTACCACTTCCCAGAATTGACCAGTTGGTAAATTCAACTGCCGGGCATGGACTTCTTAGTTTCATGGATGCATATTCAGGATACAACCAAATACGCATGTTCCCAGCTGACGAAGAGCATACCACCTTCATAACATACAAGGGTCTCTATTGTTACAAAGTTATGCCTTTCAGGTTGTAAAATGCTGGGGCAACCTACCAGAGACTTGTAGGAAAAACCATGGATGTCTACGTGGACGACATGCTTGTGAAAAGCGTAAAAGTAGGGGACCATGTGAAAAACCTTGATGAAGCCTTCAAAATCCTAAGAAAGTACCAAATGAAGCTCAATCCTTTAAAGTTCACCTTTGGAGTCTCTTCAAGAAAATTTTTGGGCTACATCTACATCGTCAACCAAAGGGTCATCGAAGCAAATTCTGAAAAGGTCAAAGCTTTGATTGAAATGAGGTCACCCCAAAAGCCTAAGGAGGTACAAAGCTTCACTGGACGAGTAACAGCCCTGAACTGTTTCGTCTCCAAGGTAACAGACAAGTGCCTACCTTTCTTTAAAGTCCTCAAAGGAGGAAATAAGTTCTAATGGACTTAGAAGTGTGAGGCAGCTTTACAAGAATTAAAGAAACACATAAAACAGGCTCCCCTCCTCTCTAAACCTAAGGACCATGAACCACTACAGTTGTACCCAACAGTGACGTTCGAAGCCATTAGCTCAATTCTAATAAGAGAAGAAGATGGTCACCAATTGCCCGTATACTACGTCAGTAAAGCACTTTTATCAGCGAAAACTCGCTATCCCAATATGGAAAAATTGGCCCTCTCCCTAGTAACAACTTCAAGAAAATTGAGGCCATATTTCTAGGCCCATAGTATATATGTGTTGACAAATTTTTCCCTCAAACGGTGCTGCAAAAGCCTGATGCTTCCGAAAGATTGCTAAAATGGGCTGTGAAACTCAGTGAGTTTGACCTTGTTCAGGCCCTTGTAGACTTCGTGGCAGAATTCATCCTCATCCCAGAGATAGAAGTGATACTGGAACCCGCTGAATCTCCAATCTGGAAATTATCAGTTGATGGGTCCTCAGGAGAGACGGGGTCAAGAGCTGGGGTTGTTTTAGTCAGCCTTGAAGGACATAAGCTTACATGTGATGTGAGGCTCTGTTTCAAAGTCTCTAACAACTCTGCAGAATATGAGGCCCTCATCGTTGGCCTGAGATAGGCCAAAGAAATGAAAGTGAAGAAACTCATCATCAGCTGCGATTCGCAGCCAATGGTGAGTCAGGTGCATGGTAATTTTTCGGCCAGGGATAAGTCTATGTCGGCATATCTGAAATTAGTCATGAACTTCATCCCCTTCTTCGAAAATTTTGAAGTGGTGTAAATTCCACGCACAGAAAATGTCAACGTCGACGCTCTATCTAAATTAGCAAGCAGCAAGGATTCCGAACTACTTACATTCGTGCCTATAGAATATCTTGAATAACCCTCCATTGTAGATGGCAAAATATCTTGAAAGATACTCTCGCATGGATGAAGCTAATAATATCTTTCATCAAAAAATAGACCACACTTCTTGAAAAGGAGGAGCTCAGAAGCTCAGAAGAAGAGCTGCCCACTTCATCTTGCAAGATGATGTTCTATATAAATGAGGATTCTCATTACCTTTACTAAGGTTCATTGGGAGAGCACAAGCAGACTACGTACTTCGGGATATACACGAAGGAGTATGTGGAAACCATGCTGAAGATGGTCCCTAACACAGAAAGTGCTAAGGCATGGATACTACTGGCCTACCTTGAAAAAAGATGAGCAACAATTCGTTAGAAAATGTGACAAATGTCAACGCTTTGCCACAATTCAAAGGCAACCTTCTTAAGAGTTTAATATTGTATCTAGCCCTTAGCCATTTGCTAAATGGAGAATTGATCTCATAGGACCTCTTCCGAAAGGTAGAGAAAATTCTAGCTTTGTAATTGTCGTTATTGATTATTTTACCAAGTGGGTAGAAGCCGAACCACTGGTCAAAATTACTGAGGCCAATACTTCCAAATTCTTATGGAAGAACATCGTCATCTGTAAGTTCGGAATTCCCCATTCTATTGTGTCGGATAATGATAGATAGTTTGACAACAAAAAGGTTAGAAACATGTGTGAGGACTTGGGCATCAAGAAACATTTTTCCTCCCCATACCACCCCAAGCAAATAGACAGGTTGAAGCTGTTAACAAAAAAATTAAGTACACGTTGAAAAGGAAACTGGATGCCTCCAAAGGAGCATGGGTCAATGAATTACCCCAAGTATTTTGGGCTATCAAGACCACAAGCATAACTGCTACATGGGAAACCCCATTCTCCATGGCATATGGCGTAGAGGCTATGAACCTTGTTGAAGTAGGCTTACCATCTCCTCGATGAATGCATTTCAATGAAATAGCCAATGATAAAATGAGGAGATGTAAACTTGACCTCCTGGAAGAAAAGAGAGACAATTCCCAAGCAAAGCTGGCCTTATATCAAAGAAAAATGGCCAAATACTATCACTCAAAAGTAAGAAAGAGTTTATTTCGTTTGAACGAATTGGTACTTCAGAGGGTGTTCCTATCCTCTAAAGAATATGGCTAAGGAACCCTAGGCCTAAACTGGGAAGGTCCTTATCACGTATATGAAGAAGTTCGACATGGAACTTATAAAATTGAAGACATGGATGGAAAGGCACAGCCTAATCCATGGAATGTAGAATACTTGCACAAGTATTATCAATTATGTAAAACACCTTATGTGAGTGATCTAATATTCAATCAAAAATAGTTTTTAAACATACTATTTGTACGTTAAAGTACCCCTACCAAGGAAGGTAAAAACCTAGGTGGGCCTCTTCGTAAATAACTTATCTCTGACGGAGAGATGTGTAAACACTTCGACGAGGTGTTGGATTCCAAGAAGGACCACCTTCGCGTTTGCGAAAGTGTGGCGCATGCCTTAAACAACTAAAGTTGTTAAGGAAGCCTCAACACGGGCAAACCACTCAACCCCATGCTTAGGAAAAGAAAGGTAAGCGAATTGCCTATACTTGTGCAAATCATAAAAAAAGTTCGAAGCGCAAAAGGGCCTCAGTTCATAAACATTGATGCGCATATGCTCATAAACTTATAAAGGTATTTGACTTCCTAATACTTATTGAACGGGTTCTGAGATAGAAAGACCTCAGCTAAAATTCATTCTTTAGAGACTAGTATATTCAAAATCTGAACTATGTTGAAATCCATGACCTACAAACACTTGTAAAATTTTGCAAGTTCAAATATGTTACTGAGATTCATATCGCATGGGGTCTGAGCCTATTACATGTTCTCTATTATAGAACCTCGACATTCATACGTTCGATATTGTCAAACTTTCAAATTTGTTATGTGTCTGATGTTGCTATTAAGTTGATGTCATAGCGTCATTACTGAAGTGTAAGTTGGTCGAGTTCATATTGGAAAGCACATCAGAATCAAGTAAAGGTAGTAAAGATAAAAATAAGAAGAATTCATTAAGAAAAAAGATGTACATCTGGAGGGCCGAAGCCATTATACTTGGCAAAAATAAAAAAATGTAAAAATAAAGAACTATGTCCTAAGGGGTTGGGGGTTGAGGAGCCATAAAGGGTATAATGGCATTAGCGGCCACTTCTTCAGCAGCCTCTGCAGTTGCGTCATCTTCAAAGTTAATCACTTGGGCCCCTTCCGCTGGAGTTTGGGGTTCAGACTCTTGTACCTTGTCCTCAAGAAACTCATCCTTCAATTCGGAAGTATTGACGTCCCGTGTGTTCACTTCTAGCCAATCAATCATTTCAAAGAAAGCGTACCTCCTCCAATACTTCCCAAAACTTTTGTAAGCCTCGAATAGGTGGAAGTTGGCTAAGAAGTTCTTCTCAATATCTTTGCTGGCCTGTTCAGCGTCACTCTTAACCATCTCTACTTCCTCAACCAAGCCGATCACTTGGGAGGTCCATTTTCCCACCTTTCCCTTCGAAATGGAGTTTACCTTATTGGTCTTCTCCAAAGCCTCAGCTGCCAACTTCTGATGGGCATCAAAAGTCTCCACTCGCTTAGTAAGGCAACCACCTCGCTCTAGGATAGGTGGACCTCCTTTTTCAGAGTTGTAATCTTCGCTAAGGTAGAGCGAGCTTCACTGACTCCTTAGATTTTTGCTTCTTCAAAGCCTCAACTTTTGCCTTTCGCCTTGTTGGCACCTCCTCTGCCTAGGAAGCCTTATTAGCAAATCCACGATTTTTACTTTGAAATTTTTTAAAGAGGGCTTCAGCCTCTATGGCCATACTAAACGACCTGCGTGCTTAAGCCACCATCATGGTAAAGATGTCAACGGTATCGTTCTTCTCAATGTAGGATTGCCACTTCTCTGTCTAGTACATGTAAAAAGTTGTAGTTACGGTCTGGACTTCGGGTGGAAGAAAGGCAAGAGCCTCGGAGGCCAGTTTATCAGATTATGTGGCTAGCGCAGATTTCAACTTTGGAGCTTCAGAGGTGGTGGAGTCACTTGAAGCTCCTCCATTCTTGGCAGGATCCTGCCTCTGAGGCTCCACGGTTTGCCTTTTTTGCCTCCCAAAAGCCGCAAGGACCTCAGAGCAAGGAGAATGAACGTTGTTGGAACTGCCAAAGTCGGTGGTAGACACCCTAAATTTTCTTTTCGACTCTTTCACCACCACTACTTGTTACCACTATCTGTCGTAGGGGATCATCCCTCGCCTTGAGAGACAACCTCCTTGGTAACCCTCTCTATCTTGTCCCTCACCTGCTTTCCTCCAGTAGATGAGAACTTCATCCCTTTTCTCGACGTAGAGGTGGCGACAAGGATGGTGGCCATGTCAGGAATAGGGTGTATCATCTTATTAAAGTTATCAGCGAGTCAAGAACAAACTGGGTCAACAAAATATCATTAACCAAAATAAAAAATATCAAAGTGTAAGAACGTCTAACCCCTCTTCGCCATTAAACCGAAGTCCTCAAAAAAGCAGGTCAATTGAATCAAATGACTAAAGTCACGAGAGTCAGAGGATTTTTTATAGACCTCGTTAAGAGTGTCCCAATCTCACTTTGTGAACTCGAAACATTCAACCGATCCTACAAAACAAACACAAAAAGGTAAGTATCAGACCTCACGGAATATACTTACGGGCATTGGAGTATGAAGTCGGGACTTTGACATGGGGAACAAGGTCACCCTCACATGCTTGCTACCTCCCCCTTACCCAAAACCAAATCTCATTCCACCCTTTGATGGGAGTAGGCAGACCTACACAAAGGGGGAGTGTGACCGCCAAGGACACAGTGAATGCCACTATTTGGAATCCCCGTTTCCTAAGGACCTAGGTTGGTAGACTGTTTGGAAAACATGCAAGGGCATGTCCTCGCCCAACGAGACTTCCTTCCATATGAAGTAGGAGCCTACAAGTTAGGCCCATGCATTGGGTATGAGCTGGGTAGGGGTCAATCCGTAAAGCTTAAGGACTGCTCTAAAGAATGGGTGGATCAGCAGGTGAAGTCCAGCCTTTAACAAGTACTCACTAACAGCGACGCAGCCTTACCTAGGGTAGCGGCCTGTTCGTAAGGAGAAGGGGAAAAGAGTTTTATGTCATAAAGGATCCTATATTTTTCCTTAAGATTGGCTAAGTATGTGGGGTCTATTGAAGATCAAATTTTGGCTGCCCCAGGCTATCTTATCGTCTCCACTATCACTCTTACCAGTTCGACTAAGAGCCTTAGATATGGGGATGCAGTTCGAAAGTTACAAACTTCAGAATTCGTTCAAAAGATGAAACTCTGCCAAGTAAACCACTTCAGACATTACCTACATAAGGTCTGAACAAGACAAGCATTCTCTAAAATCCAAAACCATCCTCCCTACAAAATTATTTTTCATCCTTATTAATATCAAATCCATGCATTACATAAATAATCATGCCTAGACTTGGGGGACTATTGTTACTCCTTGCCTAAGAGGCTCGAAGGGCAAGCACCGTGTGTGAGCCACAAAGGCAGGAAGTCAACAAGAAAGTTAAACAAAGACTCATCAGGTCAAAAATACGAAAAGGTCAAACAAACCGAAGTCCTTGCCCTATGAGCCAAAGCGCTTCAGCAAACCGACGTCCTTGCACTGCAAGACCGAAGTCCATGCTGAAGAACTGCTTAAAGAAATGAAGAAAAGAGATGAAGCCCTCCACTTGAAGAACCACCTCAAAAGATTGAAACTCCGTGGCTCTCAATTCGTCCGAAGCTCATGAAGCTGACACTGTCTCTCTTAATATATTTGAAGATTTCTCTTAAAGTGATTGATTTAACACTTGTAATAAAATTGTCAGTGTATCGCCTATTATAAAAGGCGGTTGGCCCCTTATCAATGTATTAATTGTGTGAATAGACAGAGATGTGAAGTCTCAATTAGGGAGATAATGCCACGTAGTTCCGATCAAACGGTCACCACATCGACCAATGTAGTATAAATAGATCCTATTTGTAACTAAACAGAGGAGGTTGGAGAATGGATTGGAAAACTGACAATCATATATTCAAAATACACACTTAAACCCTTGAAAGGAAATATATTTATATTTCATCTATCATTTCACATATTCCTATTTTGTTGGTACATAAATTAGTTTGGTTTCTATCCGGTGATCGTTGTTAGCGTGATTACATTTGTTTCACCCTCCGGAGCTTGAATATTTTTATCTCTCGCTGCAAAGTACATCTCGCGTCCATTTCCTCTTTACTACCGTAGATATTTCGGTAGAAACGCACTGGAACAATTTTTGTCTTGGCATGAGTGAGCCCGACATCTATTGGCTCATTTTTTTAGGTCAACAACCTCTATGTCCAATACTTATAATGAACATACGTAGTAGCAACCATCTCTGGCGGAAGCATAATGGTCACCTCTTCCATGAGGTCCTCAATATTGTCCCCAGAAAGTTTTGTGCCTTGCCCACTCACGATAAGTTCACATATTTCTTCTATCTAGATAGAGCTAGCCTCCTTAGTGAAGTCGAGGTTAAAACTGGAGCGAAGGTACTGATATTCTCTTTAGGCTTGTAAGGAGAAGACAGATGAAAAGAGAAAATAAATCTAATAGGAATGGAGCGGCAATTATTGGCCAAAATATATGGATCCGGCCCTTTTATTCTTCTTTTTCAGAGGCTTGACTGCCTCACTTTCGTCTTTCTTCAACATTGTCAATATGCAACCTTTTGCTTTCCTTTTGTAACTGTTCACTTTACATCTTTTAAGAAGATGATGTGGTCTTCAGCTCGCGAGCCTTAGTGATACTATGTTAAATGGTAGCAAATGCAAGCTTCAATAGATTTTTCTTCAAAAATGTTTTTGCAAAAATATAAAGTTCATGTTTGAGCCCTATTCTTTAAAA
>CADEPD010076578.1:0-10637 GCA_902829195.1 Fraxinus dipetala | reverse complement strand
AGAATGTCTTGAAAGAAACAGAAAGGAAAAAAATTGATTATTTTCAATTAATTCCTTGAAGGTCTTTTAGAGCTTCACGCTCCATTTTAACCAATTTGGCATATAAAATGAAGTCTTAAAGTGCATTTCTAAAACCAATCGAAAGGAAAAAATAAAAATAAAAATGTCTGTCTAGCTTTGAATAGTAAATGGAAATAAATAGAGGCAGTTGGACACATGCAAATCATGCGTCAAGAATCGGAAAACGAGCTTGATGATGCCAAATCTTGCAACCTGGACGTCAGTTCTTAGCATGATCGCGTAAGAGAAATGTACTAGGCATCATACTTGCAGAGGTTCTCGAATCCCATGTATTCATGTCGCTCAATCTTTCCAATCATATTTGAAATCCCGACTCCACCTGATTAAGCAAGAAATAGCAAATAAAAAGAGCAAGAGCGAAAAAAAGTAAAAGCTTGTTACCAAATCAAGTATAAGTTTGGCTTGGCGAGGAATATATCACGGCCTGGGAACTACAAAAGTAAAATCCCCAAGCATCGATATTATTAATCATTGGGTTGAACCACCATCATCTAAAACCTTAAGAACATGTTTGATAGGATAGAATTGAACAATATAATATGCAAATGGTGCATATGTTAGGATCTTGGATAAAATAAATAAATTTGATTTGCTCGTGAGGGGAAGTGAGATGGTTCGACATTATGTGACAATGGAGAATGGAAACACTCACCTAGAGAGATTGCACTGATAAAGATTGTGGATGCCAAAATAAAGATGATTATGGATGCCCTTCCCATCAGAATAATCACCCTTCTCACAACATGTTGTCCGATAAAAGCAGCAACAGTTGCAACAGCAACCAAGTAAAGCGCTGTCATACAAATGCCGAATAATTAATCAATTATAATGAAAATCTACTTATTTTCGGTCAAACCAATATAAGCTCAACATGACAAAATTGTTTGAGTTGGATATACACTTACCATAAGGAACTGGAAACCGTTTCAAGAGGTAATATTCTACGACTGACATTGATGAGGAGAACATCATGGCAAAGGTAGCCGTGGCACTTGAAACCTAAAATGAAGTTCAGAAACTATTAGCACCAGGTTTCTTAAAAACGTAAAAGATAAAGTGGAATATGGCTTGTTTTATCCACTTCTTGTAATAAACAGAATAAAGGCAAAGAAAGAATCAAAACTTTTGAAGATTCTTTCTATGATTGAGTAAATATTGAACGGTATGTCAAGATTCAATTCTAGCTTTATTCAAAGGACATGAATAAAAATGGCAAATTGTTCTGGACTCAACTGTGAATCAGTCATGGAATATGCCAGTTAAATAAATTTTGCTGCTTATTTATTTAGATCTAGAAGTTGATTATGTCTACTTGCAATTAATTTATCTATAAGGATCAATGGATCATTCTTTTCTTTTTTATTTTTTGCTTATTAACCAAACTAATTCATTTCAATACACGTTAAGGCTATAAGTGCAAAGAGATAAAATCAGGTCCTAAGTAAACAATCTCACCCTTAGCATTTTGGCAGAAGCTTAAAAGGTTTACTTAAATAAGTTCTTAATAATAAATAATTTTTTTATTTGTAAAAGTTAGAAATAAGTTTGGAAAGTAATGCAAGAGTTACTTTCACGACAAATAACTTTTTTTACTTAAAAGTAGAAAATTATGCAAAAAACAAAAAGTCGACTAAAAGTAACTTTTACTTTCTTTTTAAGCTTAGCCAAAAATGCTCACAGCTCACTAAAAAGAAAATGCTCACAGGCCTTTCTCGTGTAAATCACTTAATTGGATTACTCAAAGAACAGATAATAAGATCACAACATTTGGTATCGACTTAGACAATAAAAAAGTCTGCTTAGTAGCATTATAGGAAGGACTAAAACTAACCTGAGGAGGGATTCCTAACTCCAAAAACAGTGGACCCAGTATAAATCCACCTCCTAGACCAAGAAGGCCACCTACCAAACCAGCCACTACACCGAAGAAGCAATAGGTAATCAGTTGATGCACTTGCAAATTTGTTCCGCAGTCACCCTTGGACGCAATTTTTCTCCATCCCTTGTAAAGGTTGATTGCTTCATAACTAGATACGCCAAGAGAGACGGGGATCTGTAGAAACATGAAAGGAAATTGGCAAGGATACGCTAAAATCTATCTTTCAACTATTTCAAGTTCAGTATGTTTGTCAAAAAATACCACAGCTTTTTGAGGGTTGGATACACCTGTAGTTACAGATCTCTTAGCGAAATTTCAAGTTGGCTTTATTTTTTTTTCGAGTTGTTCAAGGAACGTAAACTTTGTTACAATTTGGTTGATATGTTCATGTTCTTTAGTTTCACTAACAGAGAAGGTGACATGGATGTCTAGTTACTTTCCAACTAAGCTATTAACTAAACTGCCACGTCAGCTTAGTCAAACTAATGAACATGGACGGAATTATCAAATTGTAACAAATGTTTTCAGTGACCTGCTTTAAATAAAGAATGATTTTACTGACAAGCTTGGAACATAAAGATATTTAATGATCAATATGAAATTTCACTAAAATATCAGAGACCACTATTGTCTTTAGCCAGCCTATAGTATTAGTCAGAACACCAAGCCTTGGGCATAAGTTTTATCCCAAGTTTGATGAAAATATGTACAAAATAAGCATACACACCTGCAGAAAGTTCACCACCCAGTATAATGCCGTACAAGTAGTCATATAGTTCTGTTTCAAAATGAGGCCAGTCAATTCGTTAGTACAAGTTCAAGACACACCAACAGAAGCATTTTCAGAGAACGTAATATCCAAAGAAAAGTAGTGAATGAAAAGAAACCTTGGTGATCTGCAGCACAAGAAACGCAATCCAAACGAAAACAAGAAGCCAAAATTCCTTCCAACAAACATTTTCAAGAATAGAGACCTGTGCATGTGATAATTAGAATTATCCCAAAGAATTCAGAATTGGACATTATCATCTAAGATAAATTTTACCTCGGGTTCGGCCAAGTCTTTGGCAGCCTTTTCCGTGCCATTGCTGGGGCCGGCAGGAAGAAGCTTGTATTCTGCTTCTTCTGTATCATTTCCTAAAGCAAAAGGAAGGGCGCATACTTTAATTTAAAGAGAAAACCAAAAGCCAAAGAGATATATATATAGGACAGAAAGAAGAATCTGTAAATCAACTCACTTTTTACCTCCGACCTCTTCGCAGCCTCCTAAAGACAGAAAAATGATTGGTAATAAGCATGAAAGAGAAAAGACAAGTTATGGAAAAGGACGCTAAAAATATATACTACGTGTTATTCTTTTCACGGTTTAAGCATATATAAATTCATTGATGGATTCATGTTAGAAAAATGACATAAAACATCGTCCTAGCATATGATACCACGATGAGACTATGTTTGGCTAAGCTTAAAAAAAGTAAAAATTACTTTACGTAACTTTTTGTTCCCTAACATGTTTGAATATGTTGCTGCTTTTCTTACTTAAAAGAAATTAGTTATTTTGAAGGTAACTCTTACTTTACTTTAAAATATGTAACTATTCAATCAAAATATTAATTATTTGTAAAAGAACTTACTTATACATAAACTTTTTAGTCTTAGGCAAACATGCTTTAAATTTTATGACACACTGATGGAGTTTTCTTGCATATGTTGTTCATCATCCACATGCACATTGAATTTTATGACTACCTTTTTCATGATTGTTTCTTTCTTCCATGTCTCGACACCTCTCATAAAGGCCTTGGTTGATGTGCCTGTAATCACCAAATAAAGTTAAAAAACTGCACAAATTCAGGACTCGTAGTAAAAAAACTGCAATGTGACCACTCATTACCTATGAAGAGAACGATTAAAAGAACAGTAACCATCCAATCGGCAAATATCACATTGAAAGCAACTCCAATACTAATGCCTAGCATAAGCATTGGTTGGACGAGAACAGCCAAGTCGTAGTCAATAATGGGCATGTCAACTGTGGGATGCCTGAGCTTAAGATTGTAGTAAACAGTCGAGACGGAAGCTCCCATAATCATACCTGACAAATTAGAAACAGCATTTCTGTAACTTCATTTAAGCACGAAGAAATTTAAGTAAATAAAGAGAATAATAGAATTATGGAGTTTGTAAATGGAACAAAAAAACTTATATAATTAAGCAATTATGGCCATCTATTTATTATCTCCAACAGAACATTTTTTCTTTCGTTCCTAATAAATATGAGCCGGTACAACTATTACACAGTGAATATTGTGCTATCATCGAGTGACAGTGCTTCAGCCCAAACCAAAGAATCCCTTAGTTAAAGATGATTGATTGGTTGGTAAAGAAGTTAAACATAAAGTTTCCCAAAAACTTGGACTTGCTTCTTCTGTAGACACAATATTATAGAGTAAAGTTATGAAATATGCAAGCAGTCGTGACTAGTGATGGCTTCTAACACAAAGTTTTTAGCTTCTGTAGCTGAAAATATTTGCAACCAAAAACTGAAGGCTATTAATGAAGTCGTGACTAAGAAAATGTTTGGTTAAGCCCAAAAAAAAAGTAAGATTACTTTTTTGGAAAGTAAAAAAAGACTTTACTTTTCGTAAAAGTTAGTTTCTGAACCAAAAATCCCACAAAAATGTAACTTCTGAAAAGTGGACACATCTTTATAGGAAAAACTCCTTAATACTTCCACTTTATTAGACTCAGCCAAATATGCTCTAAATTTATTCTTCACAGAACTACAAGGTAACGCAGTAATTGCCTTGTCAAATGTGAATCAGTTCAATCAATAGAGAACTCAGTAATTATACTCTACACACGACACCAAGAATATCTATATGTTCCGGGTTATTAGTTATATCAATATGCTCATCTCTCACATTTTGATATAGCAGTTGCTGATTTTGGATCGAATCCAATAATCAGGGTGAGCATAGGGACGAATATGCCGCCGCCGCCAACGCCACCTACACTCCCGAAGGCTGCTCCACAAAATCCAATAATGCTCCCAACGATAATTTTCCATCCAAATTTCAGATCCTGTACATTACATCCCAAATTAACAAACATAAAAAATCTTCCATATCACATCAAAAACACAAAAGACATGGTCATCCACAAGGAACGAAAATTTTTCCGTCCACGCACAAGTCAGCACACATAAACATCATGTAAATTCTCAGCTCCGTAGCACAAGTAAAATTTGTCCCATACTTACTCTTGGGTCAGATGCAGAAGAGGATTGATACTACAGAGTACGGAATTACTTAAAAGATCCTTAAATATATTCTTTCCTCTTTGTACATCAACATAATTCATAGCCATATACATACGCTCCATGAAAAATTATACTGCACAAAGTGCACAATCACACAAACACGTGCTTAGCATAAATGTTTGGAAACATATACAACTTTTCTTAAAATTATTGTGCATAAATATTAACTCATCAACACTGATGAATTCGAAGTTAATTGGTTTTATCCACTGTGATCCACTTGATGTATTAATTGATTTTGTCTATTGTGGTCCACATGCTGAGTAAGCTGAACATTAATGTGTTTCCATAGCAAACCACCAACCATATCATTTAAGGCTTCACAAAAACATATTTCATCGTGCAAAGATCAAAAGGTAAAAAAAAAAAAATGAATACTGAGTCAGATTGGATCAAAGCTGAAAACTCAAAACTCAAACAACAGAAACTGAATCAACGATTGTGATTTACCGGCCAAACATGCTGGTAGCCTGATTTATTTGCTTGCCATAAGAAATTCGTGAAAGCTGTAAATAATTGTGAATCTGAAGTTGAATCATTTGATGAAGATTCTGTCTTCAAGCTTCTTTCGGCAGAAACAAAAATTGAAGCCAACAAAAAGCTCCATATAATTGTAAACAATGGCCTAAAAGCCCTCCACTTTTCTTGATTCCACTCCATTCAAAATCCAAACTTTCCACTTTATGGTTCCCAAGAAAGCTTATTTAAGACAGTTTGAGCTCTGGTTTCAAAAGGATTTCTTTCTTTGTGTGTAATTCTAGATTTTTGCAAAAAGAAAACAAATCTACAAGGCCTTAGGAGGGTCAATGGAGAAATGAAAAGGTAAGAAATCTTTGGATAGAGAAGATTATTTTATATGAAAGAGTGCGAAAATGGGAAAACAAAATTTGAAGCAAAATATAAATAGAATTGAATGGCTCAAATTGAAGTGAACGATGGCTTAATTGGATATAGACAGAGAGACGAGCACACAAAGGAGATTAATTGCGAGCACTAAACGACACAGTTTTAAAGGGTGATGACAACTCCTAACTGAGGTATGCTTGGATTTTGTCCGTGCGGGCCAATCTTTATTATTCATAAACACGTGTGACTTTTCTTGGCTCAATTTATGCCACTTATGGGTTTGGTGAGTTAGTATTATTCTTGATTAATTACATGTTTAGCGACTTAATTTTAAGTAGTTGCGCTGGCTGGATGCAGGTGGTAGAGTAGGTGGTCTTGACTCTTGAATAGATAGAAGTAAATATCGGCAAAATGTCAAATTAAATTAGAATTAAGCTCATTGTACAGTAGAGTTTGTAATGTCAAGCGACTTAATTGCATTGAATTTTGGACAAAAAATAGATTTAAATTTTAAAAAGACCAATGCAATGCTGTCACCTAGCATTATGTGAAATTGCCCGGCAAAACCCATTCAATTAGGAATGGAGCCATGAGAGTAAAATTGTACGGGCAAATTTCACAAAATTTCAATGAGCAGGGAAAATTAAAAATTATAAGAATTTTTTTTGAAAATTTTGAAAAATATAGTGCAAAATCTTGAATTTGAAATTTAGTGTGGGACAGCGGCCTCCATGGCCTCCAATGTAGATCCGCCCATGCCTGAGCCCTATCTTTAAAAACTCATTTTCGATAACATATTTTCTCAATAAAATAATTTACACATATATTTTTTTTAAAAAAATCCTAATTTTCAAGCACATATTTTAAAAAAGAATCATTATTCCAAAATTTATTTCCTAAAAATGGAGCTCAAATAGAGCCTAAAATTATTAATTTAAAACTGTTGATCATCGATGTTAAATGGACTCATCAATAATTTGATTTTGAATAAATGATTTTGGTCTGAATTTCAAAATCTTAATTATGTATAAAACTACACCAGACTGCCTAAAAATTAGAATTTTTTCTTTTTCTTTTTAACATATTTTTATGAGGAAAAAAAATGCAGCCCAAACTAGTAAAGCAATAAACTATATGTTTATAAAGTTTTTTTAAAATTATAAGTTGATCAAACTTTTTTTTAATTACACGTCTCATTGGATCCATAATTTATATTAAGTTTTTAATCACACATTTTTTGAGATTCATTAACTTATAATTTCAAAAGATTTATCAGACAACGGCTAAAATTGAAACATTTTGATAATAAAATTGTTGATCTTTTAAAGTTGGAGACAGAAATGCAACTCATTACCGCTCACTTTTAGATGCACGTGAGTTTACATTTGATAATTTCCATGTTTAAGTGAGCTAATATTCGACAAATTAGATATTTGGTAAGCTAATATTTGGTAAAGTCTATGCATGATGAGTTAATATTTGACAAAGTTATCTGTTAGTCAAATGATTGGAGCACAATAGTACGTAAATAATTGCTTAAATCTTGTCTGTGCTGGAATAGAATCATCATTCTGTTTTTTTTATTGAAGAATATTTTGAAGAAGTGTGATAATGGGTTTCAAATCCCAATGAGATCAAATATTTTTACGCCAAAAAAAAGAAAAAATAAAATTGTTTAGGCTGTCATCTGTTAATTATCTGACTAGCTTAATAGAGTAGAACTTGTCCGCATAAATATAATTTGAGTATCATTGTTGGTCACAAAAGCCGTATGGAACAAATTTGCCATTGGTTTTGTTAAAAATTAAATTTTTATTAGCTTTTGATCAAAGTTGAGAAAATATATAAATATTGTGGATCTTATAAAATGTATAATTAAAAATGAGTTTCAGAAAAAATAAATACTATCCTTAATTGGGAATAATAATCCAAATAGTCTTTGAAACTTTGCAAAAAGTTTTCACTGGTCACTGAACTTTAAAAATCACCTCATTCATCATCCAACCTTGCAATTTGTAACCTCGTTCATCACAGACCTCACGGTCCGTAAAAAAAATTGATGTAATGCTGATAAGATTGCATACGTAGCTTGATTTATCATTTGATGGTGTCAAATCAAAGAAGTGCTACACACGTGGATTTTTTTTAAGTAAAATAAGTTTCTATTAAGAAAAATAGAAAAACCTGAAATCAATTTACCCAAACCCGACGCTTGTTCTCTCTTAGAAACGTAGAAGAAAATTCCCAATTCACCCACCTCGTGAAGAACCCTAAATCCCAAACCGCAATTCGGAACTCCTGCCCTGCAAATCGCAAATCCAGCTAAACGTGCTTCCATCCCTCTGTTGTTCATCGATATGACAAGTTTTATTATTGTCTTCGAGGAAGGAATCGCGACAAGTGCTTCTTTGCACCACCGTGGCTGACATTGAGCAACGATCAACAAGTAAGCAACAATAACCATTTCTTTTGTTCTCCTGCATTCTTCTTCCTCTCGCTTTATTGTTAAATCGTATGCATATGAGTATCTTAAAAATGTACATTAAAAACCATACTCTTTTGAAAGTTGCGTTCATTTCTATTTCTGAAAGGTGCATAATTCAAAAATGTGCGTTCTAATGAACAATAAAATTAGGATAGTATATTAAAAATCACACTTCTTGATCTCTATATTAATTTTGTTGTTGCATTTGCAAACATTCTGATAGGCTATGATCCAAACTTCAACAACTCCGACCACGATGTATATGACGATGATAATATTTTGTTTGATCGTAATATATAGAAACCAATTTCAGTAGAACCTCTTATCTCGACATAGCCCCTCAACCTCGGTTCGAAGATCACAAAAACACGTAGCTCATGACCTCATTCAATTTTATTATGCTGAATTTTTACATTTTGAACCTCTAGATGCAAAGCACTGTTCTCGAATTTCCACCTCATATTTTGGAACAACCCCAAGATTACATCTTTCTGTCTTGAAGCCACATGATCATCAAATCAATCAAAGTAATCACAACAACTTGAAGTGTCGTAATTGATGCATCCCCAGAATGGTTTTCACGTATCATCGTCGGTCCACAATGTCTTCAAAACGGATAACTCTTTGTTATAACAGACAACCGCGCTTATACGATTATGTGTTCCAGGAGGCGAGATTGAAGCACGTTCAATTGGTATTGTGATTTGCAGGCCTGGAGTTTCGGTTAAGGATTTAGGATTCTTCGCGAGGTGGGTGAATTGGGATTTTCTTCTGTATTTGTGAGAGAGAACAGCCGATCGATTTTGGTAAATCGATTTCGGTTTTTATATTTTTTTAATAGAAAACGTATTTTACTAAAAAAACAATCCACGTGTGTAGCACTTCCTTGATTTGGCACCCACCGATGATAAATCAAGTCACGTATGCGGTCACGTTAGCATTCCGTCAAATTATTGATGGACCGTGAGGTTAGTGATGAACAGTGTTATAAATTACAAAAAATTAGTGACGAAGGAGATGATTTTTCTTTTACAAAATTCATTGACCATTTAGATTATTGTCCCCGTTAATTAACATAAGCAGCGTAAAAGTTGAACTTTATGGAAGTTTATTTAATACATTATTCGATTTGCTCTATTATTTTAATATTAGTTTAATTATTAGTTATTTGGTTAGTGTATAGTTTATAAATGCAATGCGATACACACCGTCTGGCATTTATTACAAATTTACAATTAAAATATTTTGGTCTATGAATAATATCGTACTTGAATCTCACCTAATATCTATTGGCACGTTGAGCCTCCTGTTTTATTATTTGAATAATGCACTTGAGTAGAGCAAATATGTACTTAAATTTGCTTTAAATTTTTACCAAAATTTTTATTTTAATTAAAAATAATACTATAGTTGTCTTTTTATTAAATGTTTTGTAGCAATTTTTGTCTTGGTATTACAGATCTTTTTTGAAATTAATTCAGTTACTGAAGATCCAACTGTTACAAAACATAATGGGAGTGAGACCCACTTAAATAAAAAAATATTTTATGCAGTGCGTCACACCCCCATCTGAGGGGAGTGTAACCCTTATGTACAAAAATTGATGTACAAGTAGAATTTTTCAATAACGAATGGGTACAAACTCAACTTCATCCCACCTCTTTACCAGTTCTGAAATGTTTTTAGCATTATTCTTAAAAAATTTATTACATTTTTTTTTTTTCAAAAAAAATATATTATTTCAAAAATTAAAATCTCATACTTGAAACAAAGTCAAGTGCCACGTTGAACACATGGGCACGGCTCATTTCCATGTGCCTACGCACTGAATTGACGCCCTCAATAATGGAGTTGACGTTAGCTAGCATAATGCTATTTTTAATTAGCCATGTTCGATGTTTATTATTTGAAAACTTCTTTTTTATACTTATTTTTAATCATTTATGTACATAATAAAATATTTTTTACTTAAATTTAAAATTTTTTTCCTACATTTTAAGTACGCATTCTCTTAAAAATCATTG